>JAVKPL010009429.1:177500-373141 GCA_032173675.1 Gastrolobium villosum
AATATAAGGATTGGTAAAACTACAAGACTTGGTCCCGTTTAAGCCTAGGAGGCTCTCTTCACGTTGCACAAAGCACATGCATGCTTCTAATACAAATGGGAAGAATCAGAATTTGGAAGAAAATAAATCAACATTGAAAGTATTAAATGCAGCTGGTCACATTTAATTTCAATAAAAATGTTCTGACAATTATCAATTAAATTAAAGTCATGATAAACGATTACACAAAGAAAGTGGATAGGTGAGGAATGAGTATCCATTTTCTGCAAAATGGCTCTGTTTTGAAATATTAGAGGATTAGATTATATCAGTAAAAAGCCCAAGGAGGATTATTTGATTACACATACATAGCTTTTAAGGGGTAAAAAAAAAAAAAACTAAATTTATTCTATTATAATTCATAAAGATTACAAAAGGATGCATGCTAACCTCAAGAGATTGAATCACATATTTGAATTACAATTATAAGCCGGTTAGTGGAAGTACAAATATGCTGAACATTGTTTTAAAGTGAAGTGGAAGCATAATCATCTTCCATCATCGAAGTCAATGAGTACGTGATCCTTGATGCTGTCATACCCAGTATTTTGATGGCTGCTGCTATCACCATGTTCATGAATGCTAGAAGATGCCTCATGAAGCAAGTAATGAGTCTCCTCTAGATTCACGTCTCTATTGATCCATGGATGCTTTTCCATTAGCCTTATTCCCTCCAACTCCATTGCCACTTCTTTCATGCTAGGCCTCTCCTCCCCTCTTAGTCTCAAGCACTTTGTTGCAAGAATAGCAACCTCCTTGATCTCCTCCTTATTTTCTTCATTCAAAATTCCATCTTGAAGAACTTCAAACATGCAATCCTCTCTCAAGCAAGATAGAAAGTGCATAGCAAGACTTCTTTTCTCTTCTGACCTGTCAAAACAAAGAGGTTTCTCCCCTGTAAGCAGCTCTACAAGCACTACTCCGAAGCTATACACATCACTTTTCTGAGTAAGTTGGCTTGTTTGCATGTACTCAGGGTCCAAATAACCAAGAGTTCCCTGCACCAATGTGGCTAATTCAGTTTGATCAAGAGGAACCAATCTTGAAGCTCCAAAATCAGACACTTTACTAGTGTAAGTGTCATCCAAGAGAATGTTGGTAGTCTTCACATCTCTATGTATAATTGGTATAGAAGCAGCTGAGTGCAGATAAGATAGGGCCCCTGCTGCCTCTGCTGCTATCCTTAGACGTGTTTTCCAAGGTACATTACCTGCCTTGCCTTCTTTGTGTATATAATCAAAAAGGGTACCATTGTTAACAAATTCATAAACCAGTGAAGGAACTTCTGTCTCTAAACAACAACCCAAGAGTTTGACCACATTCCCATGATTGATGTGTGATAGCACAATCACCTCGTTTATGAATTGTTCAATTTGGCTCTGATCCGCAATTTTGGACTTTTTGATGGCAACAATCCTCTTATCTGACAGAACTCCTTTGTAAACAGTACCATAACCTCCTCTGCCGATGATTAAGCTCTCATCATAATTGTTGGTGGCCTTCTTAAGTTGCTCTGCAGTGAACAATGTGGTAGATTGAGAAGTGTTTTCTCCTGCAGATAGTCGTTGTTGCAAAATGATACCCCCATTTTGCTTAAAGAACTTCTCCTTCAGTTTGATGAGTTTCCTTTTCTCGTATATTAAGTATAGCGAGGAAATTCCCACAATTAGAACTACGAATCCTGCACCTGTTCCTGCATTTGAAATATTTTGCATGCAATTCTTAAATTTTTCAATGAACTAAAATCAATAGCTTACATGCTGATTGAACAGATACATGACAACCTGGGTGCGCTCAGTTGCTTACCAATGACAACCTGGGTAACTATATCTCGTCGGTGGCACCCTCCGTCCTTTGTTCCTTCTCCGGATTGCCCTTTTGGACAGAAACATTTGTAAGACCCATCGGTGTTGTGACAATTGTTTTCACTTAGGCATGTATTATTTGATGTCTTACATTCATCAATATCTGCAAGTCCGTCACAGAAATAACTGTATTATCAAATTAACACATACGTTACTAAAGTAAATATTCCTATTAGAAAAATGATTTCAATCCCATTGAGAGGTTCATATCTATTTAAGAAATCGCTTCAACAAAGTCTCATGAAATATACGCAACAAATTGAAACATGCAATAACATAAAGTTAAAGCGTATCATAGAAAATATATAAATGTAATAAGGGAAAATCTAACCCCAATATTAAATATTGTGTCTTTAAAACAACCTTTCTTTTTTATGGTGTCCAATATTCATGAACAAATATCTCTTAGTATAGAATAGATTACTTCTATTCTTGTGGCAGAACTTCCACGTTAAATAGCATATTAATGCAAATGTAAAGAATATACAAAATCAATAGAAAGTAAACTAAAATTTCTAATTCCCTATTTATTTATAAAAAATGTACGATCACAATTTAAATAACACATATTATTCAACAACGAAATAACAGATCTGTTCAATGACAAAAGGACACACATTTCCATATCAAACTTCTTATTGATAAACATAATTAATTCAAAACTAATTTCATCAACGCCTACTGAATTCACTAATACTTGCAAATTCTAGCTTGGAATGGAATTCTACCATTTTAAATGTGTGCTAGGGCCTCGGCCGGCTGTTCTTTACACCAAGGAATTATCATATTTTAAAGGAAAATTTTCATTAATTTTCCTACTTTTGATTACATTTTGTATTGGTTTATGACTTAATCGTATGCGAATTCGAACTTATAACTTAGATTTATTGTGGTTAGACTCACTATAGAAGTGTACAAACTATACCACGTATCCCTATTGATTTTGGGTTGTTCCATGCATGCCTTTTAAATCAAAACATGGAATAACTATTTTTGTGTTATTCCGTGCTTAGATTTTAACAAGTCAAACGCATCCACAAACAAAGAAAGTTACATAGAGGAGATATAGATAACTGAATATTTAGCGGAAAATGTTACCTCTGCAACCATCAGGATGGTATGGATATCCTTCATAACCTTCATCACATATGCATCGGTAACCAAGATCAGTGTCCTTATCGTTGCAATAGGTATTTTTCATGCATGCATAGTCGACTAGGGTTTAGAAGAAATCTTGTATCAATGAGTTGCTTTCATTAATATCAACGATGCCTTTTATAGGCAGAAGGCTACATCATCAGATAACAAAATAGAAAACAACCAAATCCAAATAAAACAACCAAATCCAAATAACTAACCTATTGATATGGAAACTAACGCTACTGATATGCAACAACTAACAAACTCATATCTACAATATCAAAACTCTTCAACAAACAGCCTAGAATATCTATATGGATAACACCATATCTCCAACACTCCCCCTCAAGTTGGAGCGTGTAAGGATGAAATGCCCAACTTGGGAAGAAAGGCAAGGAACACATATTGTCCTAAAGCCTTAGTGAAAATGTCAGCAAGCTGGGACCGCGAACAAACGAATGAAGTTGCAATGGTGTTGGCTTGAATATGCTCCCGGACAAAATGGCAGTCGAGCTCTATATGTTTGGTACGCTCGTGGAAGACTGGATTCGCAGCTATGTGGAGAGCCGCTTTGTTGTCACAAAATAGCTCCATTGGGTTGGTATGATCCACGCCAAGAGAAGCAAGGAACCCTTTTAGCCAAACAAGCTCTGCTGTGGCGGCTGCCATGGCTCTATACTCGGCTTCTGCTGAAGATCGAGCTACGGTCACCTGTTTCTTCGTTCTCCATGATACGGGTGACTCTCCTAACATGATGAAATAACCTGTAACAGACCTGCGTGTGAGAGGACAGGTAGCCCAGTCAGAGTCGCAATATGCATGAATTTTTAAATCACAGTCGGACTTCAAGAGGATCCCTTGTCCTGGATTTAGTTTGAGGTATCTAAGGACTCGCATAGCTGCATCATAGTGAGCCTGTTTTGGCTGTTGCATAAACTGTGAGAGGACATGGACAGCATAACTTAAGTCTGGCCGTGTGAGGTTGAGATAGATTAATTTCCCGATTATGCGTCTATACCGTTCAGGATTATCAAAATCTGGTCCTTCTGCAAGTCCAAGTCGATGGTTTTGCTCAATTGGTGAATTGGCGGGTTTGCTGCCGCTGAGACCCGATTCCTGTAGTAGATCGAGAGTGTATTTGCGTTGGCACATGAATATTCCTTCTCTGCTTCGAGCTATTTCGATTCCAAGGAAGTATTTTAAGCTTCCTAAGTCCTTGATCTTGAAACAATTGTTCAAATAATCCTTCACCGCCTTACATGCTTGAGAGTTATTTCCTGCTAGGACTATGTCGTCCACATAAATTAGAAGAGTGAGGAAAATGTTATCCTTTTGCATTGTGAAAAGAGTGTAGTCAGCTCGAGATTGCTGGAAACCGTAGGCTAGAAGGGAGGAGCTCAGCTTTGAAAACCAATTTCTAGGTGACTGTCTCAGGCCATACAGGGACTTCCTCAAACGGCAGACTTGATGATGTGAACCATTGTTGAAGCCTGGAGGAAACCTCATATATACTTCTTCACTGAGATCTCCGTTAAGAAAGGCATTATGGACATCAAGTTGATGTAGTTCCCATCGTTTTGCTGCTGCTACTGCTAACAAGGTTCTAACACTGGTCATTTTTGCTACAGGAGCATATGTTTCCCCAAAGTCTTCCCCAGCTATTTGATGATTTCCAGCAATAACTAGTCGAGCCTTGTATCGTTCGATGGTCCCATTTGAATGATATTTTATTTTGAATACCCACTTGCTAGGTAGGGCTCGCTTGCCTGGAGGTAAGTTGGTGATTGTCCATGTTCCGTTGTCTTCTAAAGCTGTAATCTCTTTACGCATAGCTTCAACCCATTGTGGGTCTCTCATAGCCTCTTTGAGATGTCTCGGTTCATGACCTGCATCAATTGCAGCTACAAAGGCACGATGATTGGGAGAGAATTTAGATAAACTAACATAATTTTGTAGAGGGTATTTGATACCTGACCTATCATCGGAGGGAGGACTAGCTGGTGCAGGGAGTTCATGTGTTTCAATCTTGTTGCACTCATAGTCATTGAGATATGTAGGTGTCCTACGAGGACGACGTTGGCGTCCAGCATCATGCACAGTTTCGTTTGGTACAGTGCTACTCCCCCTGTCATCATGATCTTCTCTAGGTGGTGCCTCCATTCCTTCCTCTACGAGTTGATCTTGTACCGGTGCTGGAGATGGCACTTCCTCTGGAAATGTTTCGGTCATCACTGTAGGTTCATCAGCTGCTATCGTTGCGGGTAAAAAGGGCAGAGATGCATGGCTTGAGTCATTGACTGGTGTCGTAACAAAAGGGAAGGAGTCTTCATGGAACTGTACGTCTCTGCATATGAAATATTCCTTGGTTTCCGGGTCATATAACTTCCAACCCTTTTGAGTCACTGGATAGCCCGTGAGAATGCACTTACGGGACCTAGGAGCAAACTTATCAGTAGGTTTAGGTCTTATATTAGCAAAGCATAAACACCCAAATATTCTCAAGTGATCGTAGGTTGGTGCCTTTTCATACAAGGCTTCATATGGAGTGCAACCACCAAGGACCTTGGATGGGGTTCTATTGATCAAATGGACTCCTGCAAGAACACTCTCCTCCCAAAAATCAACTGGTAAACCTGCCTGAAAGAGCAGTGCCCTAGACACGTTCAGGATGTGTCTATGTTTTCTCTCCACGCGACCATTTTGTTCTGGGGTGTAAACACAAGTTGTTTGGTGTATTATTCCATTGTTATGGTATAAATCCATCAACTTTTGTGATTTGAATTCGCTTCCATTATCAGACCTTATTAGTTTCACCATTTTGCCAAATTGGTTTCTGATCATAACCAAAAATTTATGGATTCGATCACTGGTTTCTTTCTTTTCAGATAACATGTATACCCACACAAACCTACTAAAATCATCAACAATAGTTAAGAAGTAATGTGCTCCAGAAGAGGAAGAGGAACGATAAGGTCCCCAAGTGTCACAATGGATCAAATCAAAACAACTTTTACTGCGATTATTTGATAAATGAAACGTATTCCTAGTTTGCTTGGCCCGACAACATACATCACAGGCTTTATTGGAAATAAATTTGGCTGCAGAATTCGAAATTATTGGAAGCAAAGACGTGACTTCATACGACGGATGGCCCAACCGTTTGTGCCACAAATCAACAGACTCTTGAACTCGAACAGCAGAAACTGAGGCACACTTCGATTGAAACACATAGACGCCTGCTTGAAGATCACCCAGACCAGTCTCCCTCATCGATGTTTGGTCCTGCAAAATACATTGTTCATCAGTAAACACCACTTTGTTGTTACTATCTTGTAATAATTGGGACACAGAGACAAGGTTACATTGTAAATGAGGGACAAACAACACATTATGCAATTTGAAATTTCCGTTGAGGATTACTGTTCCTCTTTTTTCTGCATGGGTTACGGATCCATTGGGTAAACCCACGGTTATAGGCTTAATGTTCACAACGTTAGTTAGTATATCTATTCTCCCTGTCATGTGTTGTGAAGCTCCACTATCAATGAGCCATTGTGAATGAATATTCTTACCGGACAATTTGTCACCAGTTTGAGGCTGATCCACCAACGTCAAAAGTTTGTTCACCACCTCAGGGGTCAGAACCGAGAAAGCTCCTGCATCCTGTGAGTTTTCTGGGGTCAGAGTCTGCATAGCGTGAGCCTGCCCATATGTATATCTTCCTCCGGTTCTTCCTCTGCCACGACCTCGGAATCCTCCTCGAGTGGGTGGGTACCCAATTATCTTCCAGCACTTTGAAGGGTCATGATTAGTTTTCCCACAATGAGGACAAGGTATTCTTTCAGTCTGCTTATCAGGTACCATACGCTGCATCATGTTCTCCTTTCCTACGTTGGTTGCTGTTTGAGCTGCATATCCAACTACATTCCCACGCTCCTCCTGGTTGCGAGCAATGTTTCGGTGGGTCTCTTCTTGTGTCACAGCAGCATAGACTTTGTTGACAGAAGGGAGTGGTGAGCTATTTAGAATCTGAGAGCGCAGATTACCAAAGGTGGATTCATCTAACCCCATAAGAAATTGATACACACGATCATGTTCTATCTCTCCTTCAATTTCCTTTGCATATGCACAATTGTCTCCACATACGCAGGTTTTACGGGACTTGCTTCCTTCCAATTCATCCCATATTGCTCTTAGCTTTGTGTAGTACTCTCCAACGCTACTACCTTGTTGTCTCATGCTTGCCAGACTTGCTTTGAGTTGATATTAATTGTCGCGGAAAATTCTGCACCGCGTACCTCTCCTTCAAATCGTCCCAGAGGTCTTTCACTTCGTCGAAGCACTTTATAAATGGTTGCAAACTTGGATCAATAGTATTATGTATCCACCCATTGATCATCGAGTTACACATCTCCCATGCACGCCATTCTGCTGCATTCTCCTTTTTTGGTTTCTCCACGGATCCTGTTACGAATCCGATTTTGTTCTTTGCTTTGAGTGCATTTTGCATGAGCTTCGCCCAGTTTTCGTAGTTAGCTTCTCCTCGCAACATCACTGTTGTCAACATGATCCCCGGGCTATCTGAACTTGCCAGGTAAAATGGCGACCCAGGGTCTGATGGCTTCAGTGTGCTGCTACTCTCGTTTGCCATTTGGTAGGCTAGCTTTCACACTCTTACGCTGCGGAAGTGTTTGATCATAGGTTCGCTCTGATACCAAGAAGAAATCTTGTATCAATGAGTTGCTTTCATTAATATCAACGATGCCTTTTATAGGCAGAAGGCTACATCATCAGATAACAAAATAGAAAACAACCAAATCCAAATAAAACAACCAAATCCAAATAACTAACCTATTGATATGGAAACTAACGCTACTGATATGCAACAACTAACAAACTCATATCTACAATATCAAAACTCTTCAACAAACAGCCTAGAATATCTATATGGATAACACCATATCTCCAACAGTTGAGGAAGGGCTTGATCAGCTGCAACTGATGATGATACTAGAAGGGCTAATGCAACCATTAACACCTTGCCCAGTTTCGTGTGCTTCTGCTTCAGTTCCATTAATTATGGCTTCAGTTGTTACTGCAGAAAGGGATTTATATATATATGCTTGACTAGTTGCTTGAGCTGCAATTTGGCCAGAGAACCTCATTTATTTATATACTTTAAATTTCTGTTCTTCTCTTTAAGTCTTGTTGACTTGCAACGAAGACTGACCGGGTATGCTCTAATAAATGATGTACATAATGGGGAATATGACGACATGTTATAAACTATATATAGTAAGCATGACAAAAGAATTAACAAGCATTGATAAGATGAAGAAAGTGAGAGACGGACAAATATTTTTTTTTACTATATATATGATGGAGTTTGATTTTCTCATGTTACATGAAAAATGAATTCTCATGTTGTGACTCAATTGGTGGTGGACCCCACATTTATTAAAAAAGGAGAAAAAGAAAAGAAAAGCTTTGCACGCAAATCGAAGGGTCACAAACATGATAATTCAATTCTCATGCAACATGAGAAAATGTTTTCCCATATATGATTGTGATAAAGTATTTGTGGGATATATATGTCAAATTCTTTTTATATAAAAGCATCATAATTTCTATCCATTATAATGACTTTTCATTATTAAACCATTCATATAAATTCACTAGCAAAAATAGTATTTTTGATAATGTCTAATATTTAATTTCATATTTTTATATAAAATAAGGTTTAGATATTCAAGTCTCATATTGTATGTCATTTCTTTTTGTGTACAATTAAATATGGGAAAAAGATTTCTAATGTTGGATGAGAAATTCCCTCTCTTATCACTCTCACTTCGATGTCCATGTCAATCACTTTTTTTTTTTTTTTTATTTTTTCTTTAAGGTGGGCCCCACCCCTTTCTCTCTCTATAGAAAAACTTGCATTTCTCGTACAACATGAGAAATTGCAAGCCCATTAAATATACCCTTATGTTCTCACATGGTCATGATTATATTGATAGAGACATGCAGTCTTGAAAATTTAAATTTAAACATCAATTCAAACTTGTTAAATATTATCATGATTAATTATGGGAAAAATGTGTGTCATTTTAAAGGATTTAAAGCTGTGTCATTTTAAGAGAGAGAAATAGATAGATAAAGGAGGAGAGATAGCTAAAAAAAATAAAGATGTGAGTTTCACTTCTATGCAAGAGTGAAAGGATATAAGTTGTGTCATTTAAAAGAATAAATATTTTTCCCATTAATTATTTGAAAATAATATAAAAACTTCACTAACAATTTTCTAAATTTGAATTAGTTGGGTATGAGGATGAATTGGTATAATACAGAGAAATTTTTTTTGAACAATTCAACTTTTAAAGTATGACCAATATTTAAATTTCAGAATTTTTAAATAGATTTAGCTCCTTTAAAATTAAAAGGTACATTTTAGAGAGAAAAAAGAGAGAGTTATTAACTCAATATCATTAATTAAAAAATTAAATTTTAATAACTTCATAATTCATTTATATATATGTGCATGTTTTTTGTTACAATTTTAATATAATTTTTCAATCAATAATTTTTCATTTATATATATGCGCATGTTTTTTTTTCCTTCTAAATTACAGTCCGCGTGGCCACATTCTTCTCGATTGCGCATTGACGTACTTCGGTTATTTTGAAAAATATGAAAACGTTTACCAAAAAAAGGGGAAAAGAACCCAAGGGTAGCTCAGTTGTCAACTGAGCTTCCAAGGGTTTGCTTGAGGCAAGATTTGGGAAAATCTTGGGGGGTCAGAGGATGTAGCTTCCTCCTCGATTGGGGGATTAGTCTCATCATTCCTCCGGTAGCGAAGCTCAATGCACCCGTTGTTCCAATGAGGGGCTAGCCTACAGGGCCGTACCCCGAGGGCAAGGTGACCGGAGGAGGTTGAATGAGGATACCTACAAGTTATACCAAAAAAAAAAAGGTGAAAAGAAAAATATGAAAACAACTAGCACAATTAGGGGAAAGACAAAAATATAATTTAGGGGAATATTATTCTTATTTTATATGAGAGAAATTCTCTCATGTTATAGAGAAAAGTTAAGTAGGCCCATTAGTAAAGGACAAAAAAAAATTGAAGTGAGAAAACATGCATGAAATAAATATGGAAAAACATCTATCCTTTTAATGGATATAAGCTTATATCATTTTATATTCTAACCATTGATTTCCTTCCATCAACGGTTATAATCTATTGGATCAAATTTAATGGGGTAAATTTATTATTAATTAATTAATAATTTTGACCCAATAAATTATAACCATTAATGGACGGAAATTAACAGTTAGGATCTAAAATGATATAAGCTTATATCCTTTAAAATGACATATGTTATTCCCAATAACTATATCATATAAAATAAGAATAGTTTTTCAAGGAAAAAAAAAATACACAAGTACATTGTACTATAATGGGAGATGTAAATAATGACAAGAATGTCGATGTTTGATGGAAAATTTATTCTAAAAGGAAATTGTCTTATCAATAAGTAAATAATGATATATTTGTTATCAAAAAAAAATGATATATTGTTTTTCCAAATTATTTTCTCTATAAAAACATCAAGAAAATGTTATCAAAAAAAAATATCAAGAAAATATATTAATTATTTTTTTCCAACTTTATCCTTATCTTTTGGTATTTATACTAATAATAATAGAGGATTAATGGAATGAAAGGATAATATAGTCAAATGAATTTATATTTGTTCAAAATAAAAAATATTAAATATCTTTTTTAATTCTCTGTAAAACCTTAATTAAAACAATTATTTTTAAACGGAGAAAAAGATTGGATAAAATTACGATACACTTTAAAAAAGAAGAAGATAAATATTCCATTACTTGACGAAGACTTATCACGCGTGCTTGACGAAGACTTACAAGTTGCACAACTTGCACTTGCATCGTTCAAACCTCAAATGTGAAGCCGTGGGATTGGGAATAAGGATGTGTTCTTTTCTTCCATGCTTTTTCTGAACTTTTTATGTTTCGTCGATACATTATTGTCTACTTGTCTGCCCTTTAACAAGCAGTTGATTGGAAATTTCTAATGTTCAAATATTTTGAGTATAAAATACCTAAAGTAGTGAAAGTTATAATTAACATTATTATTTTGCCATATTATTTAGCATGAGAGATCTTTCTCTCTCTTTTTTCATATTTTTTTCACAATTTTTCTGAACTAATCTCGAAACTGTCAGTATAAAAGATTTACTGCAAGCAGTTTAATGAAAACGAATTAAAAAGTAGGAAAGATGTTTGACGGAGAGTCATTTTAGTTAAAATTATTATTATTTATTTAATATTTAAATTTAAAAAAAAAATCTCACTTTCTTCCACCATAACTTTTTTCTCTCACTATAAAATACCATAATTTTGGAAAAAATGACATAATTCTATACTCTTCAAAAAGACAAACATTTATACCAAAAAAAAAAAGAAGACAAACATTAACATCTAAAAAGTAAATTGCTTGCCCAGAAGCATAAAATAGAGTTTTGTTTTTATTTTTATTTTTTACTTTTTCTATATTCTTAGTATGAACATGCATAACAATTATAAGAGACGATGATATATTATAAATGATTTCTAACAATTTTTTTATTTCATTGATTTAAGTTTCTTATTTTACTTTTCTTAGAAGAAGGAAATAAACAGAGGATAAAAAAATATTTAAATATGCTAGAAACTTATCACATTTACATAAAAGTAAAAAATAAAATAAAATTTAAATATGTCTGAATAAATCTGAGAACAAAGAAAAATTATTAGAAGAAAATATCCTACATTTAATGTATACATAATGATAGGATTAGAATAATTAGTATGCATTGTCAACATAGGATTAGAATCAGTTGTTAGCATAATTAGTATGTAAATATTCTACATTGAATACTATTTTATCGTCAGCTTAATTATAAGATAGTGTCAGCTTAATTATTGGATGGTTGACTAGGCAACTACTAAGCTAGCGATATGATGTAAAGGCACTGATTATAAATGACCAAATTATCCTTTTGATACCAGATTTTATTTTAGTATCAAAGCATCTTATACCACTTCCGCAGCGTGTAAGTCCTATAAATAAGTGTGAAAGCTAGCCTAGCAAAGGATGGCCAAAGAAGGAAGCAGCAAGTTAAAGCAATCGAATCCTATTTCGCCATTTTATTTGGGAAATTTAGATAGCTCAGAGATCTTGCTAACAACTGTGATGATGTGAGGAGAAGCCAACTATGAGAAATGGGCAAAGCTCTACAGGAGAGGTACACAATGTAGAAATTTCCACCCTAATATCAACTTAAGGCAACAAGGAAGCAGTGTTGGGGAATATTACATGAAGCTAAGAGTAGTGTGGGAAGAACTTGATGGAAGCAAGACTTAAAAGTCGTGCGCATGTGGAGATAATTGTGCATTTGTAAAGGAGGTTAAAGAAGAAAGAGAGTATGATCGTGTCTATCAATTCCTTATGGGGCTGGATGAAGCCACCTTTGGGAACTTGTGCTCACAAATTTTAAATAATTCACCACTTCCAAATGGAGATCCACCAAGCTATGATCACTTGAAAAATTTTGGGTGTTTGTGCTTTGCTAATGTGAGACCTAAATCCAATGACAAATTCGCCTCTCGCTCCTGCCCGATGTTTATTTATTGGGTATCCAGTGTGCCAAAAAGGTTGGCAAGTATTTGACATGGAGATCGAAGAATATTTTGTGTCAGGGATGTGAAATTATGTGAAGATACCTTTCCTTTTATTACAACATCAATGAGTGAATCATGCCAACCCACTTTCCAATCGTTACCTGTTATAATGGATGTTGAGGATCATATTCATGTAGTAGAGGACATTGGAGATATTGTGAGAGATAAAATATGTCAAATGAGGTGTCATTGCGTATATCTCGAAAAGTTACGTGTAATAAAAAATATCTGATTTGGATATTCGAATAAAAAATTATGGCTTTCTGAAATTAATTTTACGGTAACGAGTCTAACGAGATTGTGCCACTTGGCACAATCATGTGATTGTCGGAGGGGGTGGGGGCGTCACTTAATTGGAAAATAAATGTGTGAGTGACGCAGGGGTCGCGACACTCAGTGCCGCTGGGTCCCCCTGTAACACTCAATGACACTCATTGGTAAATATCGAAAATCAAATACTAAATTGAAAAATTAAAAGGGTAAAAATCTCAAATGGATCAAAGAGCCTTAGAATTAGTTGTTAGCATAATTAGTATGTTAATATTCTGCATGGAACACTAATTAATCGTTAGCTTAATTATAGGATGGTGTCACCTTAATTATAGCATAGTTGACTAGGCAAGAAACTAATCTAGAGATATGATGTATATTTAAAGGCATTGATTTTGAATAATCAAAATATCCTTTTGATACAAGATTTTATCTAAAAGATTAAAAGAAAAAATAAGACTTAATATGTAAAAAAAAAAAGTCTGTACTAGCATGTCACATCTAAGGGATGAGTATTAATTATCACTATGTCACGATCTAACAAATTTTTTCCAAAATGTCACATTACATTCTCGCTATGCCAACAAGCGAGACTATTATATCTGCAAAATATTCTCCACGTGGCTAATCTTGCTGGGATACCCAGCAAGAATAAGTGTACATTATTCCATATGTCAGCACCTTGGCCTATCTCGCTAGGTTGCACTACACAACGAGAATAGGTGTACCTTCTCCACATGTCAGCACCTTGGAGGATCTCACTACACTGCTCGGCGAGATTTGTGGCTTGTAAAACACTTCCACGTGTTCAATCCAGTTTCACTTGTTGTTATAGCGAAAATGTGACTTGTCATTTTAAATTTTTTTATTAAATCATAGCATGGTAATAATTAATGGGTTTATCATCTATCATTTAACATGACCACAAAAATTTTCCTACACACATAACATTTTGTGGGGCCCGCAGCAAAAAAAAATATTTTCGGCACGCAAAACGAATCTCTATAACATAACACAATTACTTTTCCTACGACATAACTCTTATAAAACTCATAATTAATACTCAAAAAAGTGGCAAAGTGTCAATATCCCTCGTATCTGATTGAAAATTCCCATATGCAAATATAAACACTTACGATTGTTGAACGTTCTAACTATTACGAACCCCATGTCCCAAAACCCCAAAGAATTTTTCTTACTAATGGATCATTTGAACATTCTTTCCTATGTTGTTTCCAAGAAACAACAAAGCAGCCCCAGTTAGCCGGCGATCTCCAGTTTTGGCTTTTCGGTACTGTTTGGTTTGGGTCTTTTCAACATTTAACCATCTATATGAAGTAAGGTTTTGTTAAAGCCAACGTTTATTTTGAAGGATAACCATCTATGTAAGTTGCATGTCTTTCCCATCTTTGCCTCAGAAACCAATGTTTCTCCACTGTTTAGAAAGCTAAATTACATGTGGTTTTTGATGAAAATCGGATATGCATCTTTGCCTCAGCAAGGTTTATGAGGTTAGGGGGGATGAGATGTGTTACGACACACTCAGGCACCTGTTCTTTTAAAATAAATGTATCGGGGTTGTTTTTGTCATTTCATCCTATTTTCCTATCTATATTTTATCTACGACCAAACATAGATTTTAAAAAAATTACCTAATTTTCCTGGTATAATTTTTTCCAACCAAACAATTTTTTTTTTTACATTTTACTACCTATCTTACTTTCCAACCATTCTCCTATATATCATAAAATTTCTCCTCAACCAAACGTCCCCTTTATGATTTTCTCTTAAATCTTCCGCTTAAGTACTCAGTCAATGCTTGCATTCCAATTATTTGTTATATATATATCAAGCAGCTTGTAATATATTTATCTCCATCCACTCAAAAATTACGTCATTTCATTTATTTATTTTCTTATATTAATTAATTTATCTTTGAATGGTTATGATTCCTTTTTCTCTCTCTTCGTTTCATATATATATATATATATATATATATATATATATATATATATATATATTTCTCAAACAGTTTGAGATATATTTATATCCGTCTACCCAAAAATTATGTCGTTTTATTTATTTATTTTCTTATATTAATTGATTCACCTTTGAACAGTTATGATTCTCTTTTTCTCTCTCTTCCTTAATCACCATTGATTTATCTTTATACAGTTATGATTTAGTAGCCGGAGATAAAATTATTTCAAACAACTTGAGAAATGATAAGCCCATATTCAGATAACTTATCTCCATCGAATCCAAAACGACGTCATTTTGGGGGGAATGAAGGTAATTTGGTAATTATTATTTATTTTAAGGTTATAATAGTTTTTTTCATTATAATTTTTTATTTTTTTAATCAAAAATGACGTAGTTTCAGGAGTGAATGTAGACAATTTATCTACATTCACTGTGTAGAAATATTAAAGCCATATATATATATATGGGGCAGGTTATATTTACAAACTTTTTTGTTTACAAACTACACTGTATTCTCCCGGGAGAATACTAACTTTTACAAACTACATTATGTTCTCTCGGGAGAATACAGTGTAATTTGTAAAAAAAATCCAAAAAATTTGTAAACGGATCGTTTCCCTATATATATATATATATATATATATATATATATATATATATATATATATATATATATATATATATATATATATATATTCTCTTATAGGAACGGCTGAAATACGTCCTTGATTGTCAAGAGATTCTTTGTTTTGTGTGTCCAACATTAGATATAACATCATAATGTGATTAACGTGGAAAATAATAATAACTCACCTAACAAAAAGTAAGAGATTTGTATTTCTTGTTCGGAAAATGCTAAAAAATCTCTGAGAAGAGTATCCTTATTAAATTGTGTGTGAATTAATTTATATTAATTTTGATCAAGTGTGATGTAATTTTCTTTTAAAACTGTCAGCTAAGTATAAGTTGCTATCTCGTGAAAAGATCAGTTTAACCTCTTGTGTAATTATTTTCATAATCAAACTTGTTATATATTATCATAATTAATTATTTGAAAGTAATAATAAAAAATTCACTGACAATTTTATAAAATGGAATTAGTTGTGTATGAGGATGAATTGGTATCAATCTAGAGAAAATAATTTTGAACAATTCAACTTTTAAAGTAGGACCAATATTTAAATTTCATAACTTTTAAATAGATTTAGCTTCTTTCATTCAAGGCATGTATGGATGCCATTGTCATGCATTTTAGTGGATTTCCAATCATTCTGCTTTAGAAGTCATTTTCGGTGCCACCTAGCAAATTACGTGTCCACAACCTGATTGGGGGAAAATTTGTTTATTCATTGACATTTTTTTAGAAGACTAAATATGTATATATTGATTATATATTTTTCATTCGTTGACAAATTTTTCATCCGAGTAGTCAATCCACAAAACAAATTTCTTCCAATAGGGATTTTCAAGTTCGGGTAATTTTTAAGGGTAATAAAATAATAGAAAAGTATTTCTCCCATCACCGGAGATAAAGTTATCTTCAATGAGCTCAAAACGATGTCATTTTGAGTTATAAGATTAAAAAATTATAATGATAAAGACTAATAAAATAAGGGTTAATCTTTTCTTATTTTACATGAGAAAAGATTCTCATATTACACACGCAATCAAAATGTGGGTCCCATTTTTATTTTTTTATCTTTTTATTTTTTTGTGGATCCCACCTATACATTAAATGTGTGACATAAGAAAATTTTCTCATGTAAAATGAGAAAATTAATCCCCATAAAATAATTATGTTACAGGAAACAAAGAAATTTTCCCAGGGAGACAATGAAAAATATGGGTCCCACGACATAAGGAGAGAGAAATAAATATTTATGGGCTCCGCGTTATGTATTATCTCTACAGGTAACCGATGCATTACCCAATTTAAAGCTAACTAAATGAATGACTCTGGGTTCCGCGATTTGATATTTTTGAACAATTCAAGAAGAACAATCGTCATACATTAATACTTCTAATAATATTGTAATTGTTCTTCTAGATTCACACAATTTTTTTTTTCCACTTTAGATAGCTGATTTAGATTTCATCTAGAAAGTAAAACGAGGAATATTCCCAGGCCATGATCACTTAGACGAACAAATTTTGGGCGCTCCTGTAGTAAGTACTATGTACATTCCTTTTAAAAAGGTTAAAAATTTGAGATTTAGAAGAAAATAAAAGTGAAGGTGTTGATTTAAGGAAAATCATTTTTTGATGCAATAGGAAATAATTTTTTTATATTGTGAGATATCAAAATTTGTGCTATTTTTATTATTTTTCGTTTTAACAAATGGTAACCTCCATTACTTATTATATATATAACGTGAGAGATATTATCTTATGTGACATGATAAAAGAGAAGCCATTGATTTAAATCGGATAAATTTTTTCCCAAGATAATATCCAAGTACTAAAAAAAATACCACTTATATTACCTAAAAATACACATACCAATACACACTATATCTGTAGAGGGTGTTTGGTAGAAGAATTTTTTTAGGATTTTCGAAAAACTGAAGTTGGTAATCTTATTTATCCATATTTGGTACGAAATTTCTAAAATTTTCTTGAGAATCTAATTTTTCAGAAATTTCGTGTGTAAAATTTTCTAAAATGATCATCCAAGAATATCATCCAGAGGGTGGTATTCTAGGATTTTCATGGCACAATTAAACATAATATCAAAAAAATCAACCCATCATTCTCAGAATATTTTGACCTACCAAATAACTTTTTGATAAGATTTTCGAATAACTCTTTTTTTCACTATATTCCTGAAAATCATAATTCACAAGTAAAAAATAATTTCCCGTCTACCAATAGAGTGAAAGTTGGAAATTCACACGCATAGCATATGCTTTTAGAGAAAAATAATAATACAAAACTATTAATATTAACTTTATATAAAAATTTAAGTTTTTGTATTAAATTTATTTTTTACACGATGTTAGAACTTTTGTAATTAAATGTTATGAATTTAATTTTTATTGTCTTTATTCTATTAATAAATAATTAAATATTATAATTTTTTTAATATAATTAAATGAATTTGTGCATTTTTCATGTAAAGTACCATATTGAGATTTTTTTGTCCATTCTGTAAATAAATGAATTTTTACATCTCTTATATATACACACAAAAATATATCATTTTTTTCAGATAGACCCATATATTTTCAAAGTGAGTAGGAAAGCATCAAATTATTTTCACAAATAAAAGAAAGGAAAAAGGTGTGTCGTTTTAAAGGACACCTTATATCTTTTTATTATCATAAAAAAGGACCTACACATTTAAAAAATTTCTCACTCATTTTCTTTTTCATAATTTATCTTTTTCGCTCATAATAAAGTATGCATATGATGCATACTATCATAATAAAGTATGCATATGATCAAACTCCCAAGGCTTTTGAGTCCACCAATACTGCTGCTGTTATGTAGCTATAAAGTTGAGATGCATAGCTGACGTGTCTTCAGTTGGTTGGTTACGATATTTGTGGGATTAGTTGTAATTTTCTGTTCACACTTTCTGTTAGCTAGTTAGCTAATTCGTTTAGTTTTCTAGATAGTTCGCTCTTATCACAGATGGTATATATTTAGGGTTTTATGTTTATTATGTTGTAGGAAAAGTGATTGTGTAATGTTATAGAGATTTATTTTGCGTATCATATTTTTTTCTTTTTTTTGTTTTAAATGTGTGGGACCTACAAAATATTATATGTGTAGGTAAGTTTGTTATATTATGTTAAAGGATAAAATGAAAACTATACATTTATGTGTTACTAGTTTAATCAGATTTTCATATTTCTCTGATAAGACCTGCTTATATTATGTTGCATGCTAATAAAGGAGATGAAATTTAGTGCACCCGGCCCATAAGAGATTGGGTGGGGTGAAGGAGAAAGAGTGAAAGAGAAATTGAGGAGAGAAAGGAAAGAGAAAAAAAAAAAAAGAAAAAAATATACCTATCACTCTATGAATGAAAAGATCATAAAGGAATGGGAGCTTATTAAAAATTTCCCTAGCGGATTGGAATCTTCGTGCAGATGGCTAGCACATCAATGATCAAACAATACCGTAAAGCAAGACAGTGATTTTTGTGTGTGCTGCGCGTGCAGTCTTTCAAATTTTAGCACAGCAAACAAGAACGTAAAGATTATCATATGTTTGACGACTGTATTTTGATTTTTTTATTTTAAATTTATTTTATAAAATATTTATGAAAAGAGGTATTTTTCTATTTTTTATTTTAAAAGTTAAAAGTCAAAATAGAAAATAAAAATAACTCAGATATATTCTTTAAATTTGATTCTAAAAAAAATAGTTATAATTTTTTCTACAAAATATACCTTATCAAAAGAATTTTATTTATTTATTTTTTGTTCTAAAAAAATTGGTTTTAGAAACAATATTCAAACAGAGCCTTAAAATCCTGCGTGCGGTCTTTTAGTTTATTTATACTTTGGAATATGTCAAGACCAATGTTGTTAAAATCGAGATTTCAAGTAAAATCAGAAGGGGATTAAAAAATCATAAAACGTAAAATCATAATGTAAGAATATCGTAAAAACGTAAAAGCGTTTGGAATATTAGTAAAATTGTTTTGATGAAAAACAATCGTAAAATTGTAGTGATAAATCGAGATTTTAACAACAATGGTCAAGACTACGAAGATTTCTTAATCAAATAATAAAAAGCTTAATTAGACTAAACCAAGGCTTATGTTGACCTTTTTTTTTTTTTTACATTTTTATCAAAAATATACTTGAACTTTTGATATAGCCATGAATAGGGTGTAAAGGTTAGGTTAAGTTAGACTTTAACTTAAATAGGTTAGGCTTGTATAAAAAAAAATTAAATTAAATTTTGTCTAACCTGTTAGCCTATGTAGGTCCAATTTACAAATCTGGTCTGACTTATATTCAAAAAAAATAAAAGTCTTGATCTAGACATGTTATACTGTTTAAATCTATTAAACATTCAATAATTAAAAAAATAACTAAAATAATCTTATTTTATTATTCAAAATTATTAAAATAATAGTTTTATTTATTTTATTTAAATAAATAATATGATATAGCCATATAGGCCCACATGTTATCTTATAGGCTCGACATGTATGAAAAAAGTCTATAATCTGCTTTCTAAATATGATTTTTCAAAAGTCTGAATCTGTTTTATTTGACTATTTGTAATAAGTCAAGCATGACCTAATATAAGGTAGATCATAAGCCACTACAAGAAAATTGGTATTTAGAGACGGTTATTTTAGCTTTTTGAGGCGGTTTAAACCGCCTCTAAATGACTAAGGAGGCGTTTATTGAATCGTCAAGTTTACCACCGTCGACAGGAAATCTGAGGCGATTTTCGTGGACCGCTTGAATAACCGCCTATAGAATACAAAGGCTGTTCTGAAGGCGGCTTTTAGCGCCTCAGTTATCAGAATAAGAATCGATTTTAGATTCAAGGGCGGTTAATATAACCGCATCAAAAATACATTTAGAGGTGGTTATAGATATTTTCTAGGCGTGTATGTAGGCGGATATAAACGCCTTAGTAATTGGGTTAAATGCTTTCTGAGGCGGTTGTTAAAATCGACTCAAGATGTATTCTGAAGCGGTTTGTATAACCGCCTCCAATAATGTATTCAGGGGCGGTTAGGGAACACTTGTATAAGCCTTAAATATTTTTCTGATGCGGTTTGTTTAACTGCCTCAAAATGTCATTTTGAGGCAAAATCAGTTGATAATAAACCGCCTCCAAAGGAGTTGTGACATTCTCATACAATATCATTTTATTACCCGCCAAAATCTTTAAAATTAATATTTTTTTATATATTTGTTTTAATTTTGTTAATGTAAGGTTACTTATTAAGATACGTTGTGCATTTAATTATTTTTTTTCTAATGATGTAATAATTAAATTATTGCATTTGAGCATACATATCCATACAATTTTAAAAGCCCTCAATTAAAAACATAAGATATATAAAAGTGAATATTTGCATACATTATCCAAAATCATAGAACAAAATATGTTAAACAACGTATGGACAAAGTCTTAGTTGTTATATAAAAAACCTTGAACAAATCCCCACGATAATGACAACAATACTGTCCAAAATCAATGTCTAAATAAAACATTCAAGGTTGTGGTGGAGATGAAATATGAGGTGATGAATCTGGTCCTTCACTATGTGGGTTATGACTAGTATGAGAAGATCTTCTGACCTCTGGAGAGCCCAAATCTGTAACTTGATACATTGGAAAAAATGAAAACATACATTAAATGCTACATCAACCTGATTTGAAATGAGTGCATGTGTTGTTCACCCATTTCACCTACACAAAATTACAATCATAACTGTAAATCATATTGGCAAAAATAACATAGCCTAAACCCTCTGGTTCTTGTAAGCCCAGACTTTTCCATTACAACATGGTAATCAGCATGACAATGTTTTAATACACTAATTAGTGAGCTCCCTATTGATCCACTTGGTGATTGTATCATTTAATTCCGATTGCACTACATTCATATTCTAAGATTGCATGTTCTGATTTAAAACTACATACATCAACGTTTTACCCGGAATGTATTTTTGACACATATAAGTTATACCTATTATCCACACATCAAGGAACAATCACTCAGTCAGGCATAATGTAAATTAAAGAGAACATGTACAGGGGTCCACCACATGGCTACTAATGCAGCAATACTATAAGGGATATCATATCAACATAGGTCCCAACGTTAACTTAAAAATAGTGCGAACAATACAATATTTAAACACGTACTTTTTTTTGGTGAAAATTTAAACATGTACTTTATTCAAAGAGAGAGTGGTTCCCTTAGCCTTACTAATATCATAAGCCCATTTTTTTTTTTAATTTTGACATATTTGATCTTATTTTTTCTTTTATTTCTTTTTTGTTCTCTATCTATTTTTTATTTAGACTATTTTAATTTTTTGTTAACTTTCAATTTTTTCTGTTACTATTGTAAGTTTTTAACATATTCATTCTTATTAGTATTTTTTTTACTTTTTTCCCCTCAGTTTATTCTTTTATTTAGATATCTTTGATCTTTTTTTGTCTGTTTCTATTTTCATTTTTTCTTTACTTTTACTCTTTTATATAAGTGTGGTAAATTTCTACCATATTTGTCTTTTTGTTTTTATTTTCTATTCTTAATAAGCAAATTAGTTATGTTTTTTATTAGACCAATACAATATGGGCTAGCCAATATTATTTTTATGATTAGCATTAACTTTTACAAGACAGACAAATCGATTTCTTCTTTCTCCATGCAACAACGCAGGAGTAATATACTAGTTAAATAATATGATTGCTCCACTGTGCTCTTATTCACTTCTTTACACACACATAATATTTATAATATACATCAAAACAACAAAAATAACTGAATTGTTCATAAAGATTAGCAAAGGTTGTAGCAGAACTTTGATATTCAATGCAGTGGAGTGTATGCTGCCATGCCATAATCATCTTGCATCATCGAAGTCAATGTGTACACAATCTTTGATGCTGTCATACCCAGTATTTTGATGGCTGCTGCTATCACCATGTTCTTGAATGCTAGATGATGCCTCATGATGCAAGTAATGAGTCTCTTCTAGATTCACGTCTGTGTTGATCCATGGTTGCTTTTCCATTAGCCTTATTCCCTCCAACTTCATTGCCACTTCTTTCATGCTAGGTCTCTCCTCCCCTCGTAGTCTCAAGCACATTGTTGCAAGAATAGCAACCTCCTTGATCTCCTCCTTATTTTCTTCATTCAAAATCCCAACTTGAAGGATTTCAAACATGCAATCCTCTTTCAAGCAAGACAGAAAGTGCATCGCAAGACTTCTTTTCTCTTCTGGCCTATCAAAACCAAGAGGTTTCTCCCCTGTTAGAAGCTCTACAAGCACTACTCCAAAGCTGTACACATCACTTTTCTGAGTAAGTTGGCTTGTTTGCATGTACTCTGGGTCCAAATAACCAAGAGTTCCTTGCACCAATGTGGCTAATTCAGTTTGATCAAGAGGAACCAATCTTGAAGCTCCAAAATCTGACACTTTAGTAGTGTAAGTGTCATCCAAGAGAATGTTGGCAGTCTTCACATCTCTATGTATAATTGGTGTAGATGCAGCTGAGTGCAGATATGATAGAGCCCCTGCAGCCTCTGCTGCTATCCTTAGCCTTGTTTTCCAAGGTACATTACCTTCCTTGCCTTCATTGTGTATATGATCAAAAAGGGTACCATTGTTAACAAATTCATAAACCAGTAAAGGAACCTCTGTCTCTAAACAACAACCCAAGAGTTTGACCACATTCCTATGATTAATTTGTGATAGCACAATCACCTCGTTTATGAATTGTTCAATTTGGCTCTGATCCACAATTTTGGACTTCTTGATGGCAACAATCCTCTTATCTGACAAAAATCCTTTGTAAACAATACCATAACCTCCTTTGCCGATGATTAAGCTCTCATCATAATTGTTGGTGGCCTTCTTAAGTTGCTCTGCAGTGAACAATGTAATTGATTGAGAAGTGTTTTCTCCTCCAGAGAGTCGCTGTTGCAGAATGATACCCCCATTTTGCTTAAAGAACTTCTCCTTCAGTTTGATGAGTTTTCTTTTCTGCAACATAAGGTATAGCCAAGAAGTCACCACAAATAGAGCCATTAATCCTGCTCCTGCACCTGTTTTCAAAATATGATTAATGCAATGCTGGAAAGTGCTCTTAGTTAATAACAAAAAGGGAAATACTACCCTCCTTTCACATAAGATATTATCTCTCATTTTTTTCACTTTGATTTTCGTATCCACCTTTTTTTTCTTTTTTTTCCTGTAATAGTGGAACTCATCTATTTTCTCTCTACAACATAAGATAGTTATCTTATGTATGTTAAATGAGACTAATAAAACCCTAACAAAAAATAGGGAAGAAAAATAAATCCAAAAGTGATTATTTGCTTACCAATGAGAATCTTGGAAAGTGCATCGTCTCGCTTTTGTTGGCATCCTCCACCTTCCTTTTTTCCATTTCCGAATTCTCCGTCAAAGCAGAAACATTCAAAACTCCCTTCGGTTTCACGACAATTTTGATCGCTTATGCAGTCATGTAATAAACCATTCTTACATTCCTCAATGTCTACAAGGGTGTAACAGAAATAATATTAAGTGAAACAACAAATTTACTGAGAGCATTTTATTAAACAAATGTTTTTCTCCTAGTTTTAATTTCTTTTACATTTAATGGAAAAAATTGCGAAGAGAGAGAAACGCATGCACCAATCCATTTTCTATAGAAAATTGGTGTAAAAACTAAAATTTAAATATACAATTTCAAATTTAAGAATAACATTATTATTTATTAAGTTTCTGAAGTCAATAATACAAGTCAACCATGGTACGATTTCAATTGTCTAACCGTTTGTACGCGATGTTATTATGAATAAAGTGTGTATCATTTTAAAGAATGTAAAGTTGTATCATTTTAAGAGAGAGAAAGAGATAGATAAAAAAGGAGAGAGTTGACAAAAAAATAAAGATATGGGTCCCACCTCTTTGTGAGAGTAAAAGGATATAAGTTGTGTCATTTAAAAGGATAAACATTTTTTTCTGATTTGCTTTGAGATTATACACTATTTTGAATATAATTTATTCACATTACTACTTTTTTTCAAATAATTAATAACAAAAATTACATTTTTAACACACATCTTCTCTATTTTTTATTTTTTTAAACTAAAAAATAGTAAACATTATAATATTAAAATAATAAAGTCAGTTAGAAAAAAAAAAAAAACCGATGTTTTGAGTAAGCGAAATAATGGGTAAAATAGCAGGCAGTGCTAATCAATGAAAAACAAAATTCAAAGGAAAATGATAAATAGCAAGAATAATTAACTTTCTTAATTAAAATTGAGAACAAAGAAAATCAAACAATAAAAAATTTACCTCGGCAACCAGCAGGAAGATATGGGTTTCCCTCAAAACCTTGTTTACATTTGCATCGGTAACCATATCCAGTGGTCGAATCCTCACAATCGCTATTCTTCTTGCATGCATTGTTGTGTTCCCTCCTTGATTTTTCACACGTGCCATTTCCAACAGCCCAATCAACTACTAAGGGAACTTCCTTGTATGGGAAATCCTTTAAATGACTCAAAGAGAAATTATAGTAACCTTTTTTGACAACAAAGGAAGAGCTGCAATTGTTGAATTCGGAAGAGTAATTGAAATTGTAATAGCTAAATGCTTGTAAAGTAATATTTTTCATTCCAGGAGGAATATCAACCTGGCAACACCCTATCCCCGTGCAGTTTCCATCGCTTTGCGTATCAACTTTGCTATTACATCTTGTTAAGCACCCCGTTGAATAATTTTCACCGTCACGAAAACTATTGAGATAGCCGTAAGTGTCACATCCTACACTAACAAACTTGTTATGCTCGCTAGAAATGGTGAAAGCTGGAGTTCTAAGGGAGGGTTGATTACCGAATGTCATGTTTCTATTAAATCCTTTTTTGCAAACCTTGGAGACGAAAAATGACATGTCCATTTGACCTTGGAGGGTTATGCTCAAGATTTGAACGTTACCGTGGTATAAAGTAGAAGTGGACTTGTTGCACGTAAGTTGCAATCCTTCCTCCAAGGAACAGTTTTTACCGGTGACAGTTGATACGCCTATGCCAAATGGATATGGAATTGAAACATTCCCACAAGTGTTTTTGCACCCGGGAAGGGCTAATTCGTCAACTGAAGTTGCTCCTACACTTGCCAATATTGCAATCATCAACAACGGGGTCAGTAGCATATGCATAGCTTTCAATCTCATCATCACTTGACAAAAATAGAGAGATAGTGCTCACAATTAAAGTTTTGTGGGTTCTTTTAAAAGCTCATCTATGGCCAGGGGGTTATTTATTTATTTTATTTGTGAGATTAATGTTGACCTCGAACGAAGACTGAACAGGTGCGCTTGGATAAAAGCAAGAAAGAGAATAGAAAATAATGCTTCTTTGCAAATGTGCTAAGTCAGTCAATTCTTGGATTCCAATTATTTGTGCCCTACAGAATATATATATAATCTCAGTGGGGTAGAGATCCTTACTTTATACATGTCCTTTGTCGTCAAGAAATATTTTTGTTCAAAGACTATATTTTGGGAATATATTTTCTTATAGGGTTTTATAATTCTCATTCAACATGACCCTTTGATTTCCGTGCTGACATGGGTCCTACATATAATTCTTTCTAACAGATGGGTCCTACATGTTTTTTGTCTCTACAACATAAGATTTCAATTCTCCTTCAACATGAGAATTATAAAACCCTTTCTTATATTACATGAGTTAAAATTATCTCATACAATAACAAAAAATTGTATAAAATCCATTACAGAGAAAAGATAGAAAGAAAACATGCATGTCTCACTTACTTTTCATTGTATTTCCATTTTCCATTATTCGTTGTGTCCAACAACATTAGAATGTGATTAACGTGGAATATAATAATAACGTACTTAACAAAGTGGTACATATTTAAATGACATAAAGTAAGAGGTTTCACTTTGTTGTTCAGAAAATGCTTAAATACTTCTGACAAGATCAGTATCCTTATTAAATTGTGTGTGAATTAGTTTATATTAGTTTTGATCAAGTGTAAAGTAATTTTCTTTTAAAACTGTCAGCTAAATACAAGTTGCTATCTAGCTAATGAAAAATCAGTTTAACCTCTTGTGTAATTATTTTTTAATAAAACTTGTAAAATATTATCATAATTAACTATTTGAAAATAATATAAAAAAATTCACTAACAATTTTCTAAAATAGAATTAGTTGTGTATGAGGATGAATTGTTATCAATCTAGAGAAAATAATTTTCAACAATTCAACTTTTAAAGTAAGACCAATAAATAAATTTCATATTTTTTTCAATAGATTTAGCACTTTTAAACTAATGGTTTTTTTTTCTAAAGTTATTTTAGATGATTTTGTCTAATATTCACTAAAACAAGATCGTTTTGGGGGCAGAAATCATAGTGTGTTTGTAATTTTAATTTATTTCAGGATTATAATAGTCTTTATCATTTTAATTTTTTAATTTTTCAACCTCAAAATAACGTTGTTTCGGTGAACATTAGACAAAATTGTCTAAAGTAACATTACATACTTTTTCCCATATTGTTAATGTTCAAATATTTTGAGTATAAAATACCTAAAACAGCTAAAGTTATGATATTATTATTTTACCATACTATTTAGCATGAAAGATTTTTCTCTCTTTTTTTCATATTTTTCTCACAAATTTTTTGAACTAATCCTGAAACTGTCAGTTTAATAGATGTATTGCAAGCAGTTTTTAATGAAGACGAATTAAAAAGTAAATTGCTTGCCGTTAAGCACAAAATAGAGTTTGGTTTTTTTTTTTTTTTTTTTACATTTTCTATATTATTTCTTTGCGTAAAAACATGTTTTTAGGGCTATTTCACCCTTTTTCCCCTCATTAATTATTTAATAATTATTTTGCCCCTGATTACAAACTATCTATCATTCTGTCCCTCTTTAATCGATTAAATTAAATATTTAATCGATTAAATGGTCAAATGAGGATTTAATCGATTAAATCTTCAACTTAATCGATTAAATTTTCCTCTTTATTAGAAGAAATAGGGAGATTTAATCGACTAAATAGAGATATTTAATCGACTAAGTCTTCAAGTCAACGATTTTTGCCTATTTTGACCATTTAATCGATTAAATTTTTGGCTTAATCGACTAAAGTGAGACAGATTGGTAGATAGTTCTGAGTGAGGGGAAAAATGGTTATTAAATAATTAATTAGGGGCAAAATGGTGAAAATGCCTGTTTTTTAGTATAAACATGCTTAACAATTATAAGAGATGATGATACAATGTTTCATTTTTTTAATGATTTCTCACAACTTTTTTTATTTCATCGATGTATTATAAATCATTTTGCAAGCAGATTGATCATAGAGCAAATTAATTAGAATTAGAATGTGTATAGGCTATAGGGACTATAAATTACGTAAAGTGGGAAATTAAGCTTATAATATTACTATTTTATAATTGTTTTATTAGCATTAGAGATTTTGCTTCTCCCAATTTTTTTTTAAACTAATTTTGGTTTTTTATTTTTTTAATGTATTATAAGCTCAAAATCAATATTAACTATATATAATTATCCCAAATTAGTTGGATCATTGGCCAATAAATTTAAATAAAAAATAATTGGGCTTAGGACCCCATCGTTAACCAAAAAAATAAAAATAAAATTTGAGAGAGAGAAAAATACAAATATATAAAGAAAAATGGGTCTCACCCACATATAAGCTATTTAGTAAAAAAACGTTAAACAGTTTATAAAAAAAAAAAAGTTAAACAACAGCTCAATTGACAATTGAGCTCCCAAGGATTTGCTTGGGTTAGGGTTTCAAACCCTGCATCAATCGAATTTTTAAATTACTTAATTATGTTGTAGCTTAGTCTATTTCTAGTGTGATACACGGGAAAAAAGAAATCGGTATATCTCTGCATTTTATTTAAATCAATACTATGAGTTACCTGACTCAAACTTTTTGTACCAATAGAGTTGGCAAATATTTGAGTTAATAGGTTTAATATTCTAACAAACACTTCATAGTTAAAGTTGAATGTGGTAATTCAAAATACCATTCATTAGCTTAATTGCGTAAGTATTAATCGAGTAATCAATAAGAATTATTTTTTTTTATAGTTCAAAGGAAACTCTACTCCACGTATAAAGTTCTATACCTATGGGCTTAGTGATTACTTACGGTTCACCAAACTTTGCAAAGGCATCTTGTTTGACCATTTGATATAAAATGCAAAATTGTCATTGATTAGCTTACCTTGTAGTCATTCAAAAATTACGTAGGTTGACTCGGCTTCTTTTAGTATTTCTCAGATATCGACTTTCATTTATCATAATATAGTTGTTCATTTTTTTAGATGCTTGTTTTTGAAATATTTACAGCAGTAAATCCAATGATCTTAGCCATATAAAGACGAGTTTGTTAGACAGAATCATAAGAAGAAGAAAAATGTGTTGGCGGACAGAACGGGTGGGTCGGTCCTCTGGGATGAGCCCATTTTGCCATATCTAACTGTCAACATTTTATATCAGCATGGTTTGTTAGATAGTAAATATAAGGAGGAAAAATGTGTTGGCGAGTTGAGTGGGCCGGCCCCTAGGCCGAGCCCTCTTTGCAATCTCTAACTGTCAGCATTTTATATCAGCATATAATAGGTTTTTATATTTATCAACAAAAAAGGTTCTTATAGTTGCATCTATATTACTATCTATTTATCTTTTCTATAGTTGTCTCTAAATCAACTTTCTAAAGTGTGTGTATTTGTGACATATATATTAGATGAAGAGTTGACAAATATTTGAGTTATTACGTTTAATATTCTAACAAACACTTAGTCACACAAAGACAAGTTTACTATATAATAAATATAAAAAGAAAAAAAAATATGTTGAAGGCTGGGTTAGGCCAAGACCAATTTGTCACTTATATCTGTCAATATTTTATATCAGCATGTAATATGTTTTATATTTAAAAAAACAAAATATTTCTATAGTGTTGCAAATAAGATATTTGCATTCCTCCCAAAATGACATAGTTTTGCGCTAAAAGGTTAAAAAATTATAATCATAAAGAATATTATAATCCTAAAATAAATTAAAATTACAAATATACCTTAATTCCAAAATGATAGGGTTTTAGGCTTAATGCAGATAAAATATCTGCAGTCACTGCAGAAAAAAAGAATCCTTAAAAATAATAAGTTATGCCAGATTTATATTTTAAAGTCACAGATAATTTAAAAAAAAATAAATAAAATTTTAAGTGTAATTTTACTTTGGTTTTAAAATATATTTAAAATGTTTATGTTCAAAAAAAAATTAAATACTTGTATGGAAAAAAAAAATCTATATTATTTTTTAAGTTAAATTTTTCATTCATTTTCTTTTAAAGTATAAATATGTCATTTCTTATTTTTTGCATTTAAATTTTATATTTAAATTATTATTTTTATCAACAATATAAAGATTTATATAATTTCAAATATTTTTTCATTTAATCTATAATTTTATATTAAATTTAAAATTATTATATATATCTTTATTTCATCGCAAAAACATTAAATGCTGAATTATTTTCCCATCTATCGGGTTTAAAATTCAAATTTAAAAAGTTTTAATTTTAAATATTAAATATTTTCCCACTCAATAGATATAATAATAAATATTATTAATAAGCTTAACAACTTGTCATGCAGAAAATAGTGAGAAACATTAAAATACTTAAGGCAAACATTTTTTTTCGATTCAGGAGTTAGATAGTCACTAGTTACTGAATGGTCATTCTTTTTTATAAATTTTTATTTTTACAAAATGATAGATGTCATTTTTCTTATTTAAATTATTTTGTATTAATTATACATAGTTTTTGAAAAAATAATTTTTTTATCTTTTAATTTAAATTTTTTATATTGGTTATACATATATATTTCAAATGTTTATATATGTTAATTTAAAAAAAAAACAAATATTTGTACATAGTTTTTTTTATTTTTGAATTAATTTCTAAGATAAATTTTTAATTCAATTTCTCTTAAATTATAAATATGTCAATTCTTATTTTTTTCCATTTAAATTTCAAATTTAAATTATTTTTTTATCAATTATACATATGTTTAGTAACTTTAAATATTTTTTCGTTTCATCTATAATTTTATATTGAATTTAAATTTATTGTACACATCTTTATTTCCACTGCAGAAACATAAAATGCTGAAATCTTTTCCGAGCAATCAAGTTCAAAATAAAAATTTAAAAAGTTTAAATTTTAAATATTAAATATTTTTCACCCAATAGATATAACAATAAATATTATTAATAGGCTTAACAATATGCCATGCAAAAAATAGCGCAAAATATTAAAATAGTTTGTAAAATGGTCACTGAATGACAAAATTTTTTTACTCTGTGATCACTGAGTGGTAATTCGTTTTTATAATAATGAAAATTTTATAATTTATTTTTTACGTAATGGTAGATGTTATTTTTATTATTTAAATTTATTTGTATTATTTATAAATTTTTTTTGATAAATTACTTTTTTATCTTTTAATTTTTAATCTTTATATGTTTTTTATATTGGTTATATATATATATATATATATATATATATATATATATATATATATATATATATATATATATATATATATCAACGTTTATGTTAATTTTTTTTCCAAAAAATGTTTGTACAATTTTTTTCATTTCGTATTATTTTTTAAAGTTTAATTTTTAATGTAGTTTCTTTTAAAGTCAAAATATGTCATTTCTTTTTTTTTCATTTAAATTTCAAATTTAAAATATATTTTGTCAACTATACATACATTTTTATAATTTTAAATACTTTTTCATTTAATCTATAATTTATATTAGATTTAAATTTATTATATATATCTTTTTTCCCGCTGCAAAAACATTAAATGCTAAACTTTTTTCCCACCTATCACATTCAAAATTCAAATTTGAAAAGTTTGAATTTTAGATATTAAATATTTTCCCACCCAATAGACATAATAATAAATATTAATAATAGGCTTAATAATTTATCATGTAGAAAGTAGTGTGAAACATTAAGATATTTGGAAAAAATAATTTTTTTAATTTTTAATTTTTATATATTTGTAATACTGGTTATGCACTTATGCATATAGATTTAAAACGTTTATGTTAAAAACAAATTTAAAAATACTTCCACGGAAAAGTTTTTTTCTTTTTGTGTTATTTTTTAAGTTAAATTTTTAATTTAGTTTCTTTTAAAGTATAAACTAGTGAATTACCCATGCGATGCCTGGGGAAAAAAGAACGAAATCATTGTCGCCGTCATTGGTTAATCATCGCACCGGTAAATCAACACATTCATCTTGTTATCAAGCTTTGAACGGTACTATGGTGGAGGTATAAATATGAAGGAACAACAAATAAAAAAGCAAACTTGTTGCTTGAGAATTATATGAAATAAAAAAGAATTATCTTGCTATTTTGTGCTATTTTTAAACTTTAAATGGCTACAGCATTCTCACGGAACTTATAAATATCAACCACAAATAAATCTGCAACTTATGGGCATTGATTGTTATGTAAAACAAATATAGTTATGTACTCAAAAGATAGAACATAAAGAACATTCTTAAGAACTAGGAATGAGTGTCTTGAAGAAGTTTGGTGACTGAAATTAAATTGACACGAAAAGATAGAACATAAAGAACATTCTTAAGAATTAGGGAATCAGAAATTCTAGTTGTGCCTGACTGTGTTGTGGTAATTTGAGTACCGTTTGGAAATGTGATGTGTATGGGATTTATGGATTGAATACATGAAAGATTAGAGAAAATGCATGTGATGTGATCAGTAGCTCCAGTATCCAGAATCTGATGCTTTGATTTTATACCTGATATCGTGTTACCTATATTGAAAGCAGATGAATGTGTTTGAACCATGTTGGATGAATGTGTTAGTATTGATCTTTGTAGAAGCTCCAGGATTTCTTGATGTTGTTCTTTCGAAAATGAAAGATTAAGAGTTTCTTGTTCATTTTCTGCATCAACATTGTCAACATTATCAGCTAATTCTGGTGAAGCAAGGTTTGCAGCAGTGTGTGGTCTTCCAGTTTTGTAGCCCGGTGGAAATCCATGCTTGAGATAGCATGTTTCAAAAGTATGGTTTGTTCTTTTGCAATATGTGCAAAATTTATTTCCACGGCCTCTGCCTTGACTGAAGCTTTGATTGTATCGAATCTTTTCTCTGTCCATTGGTCCTCTGGATCTTTGTTGCTCAACAATATTGATAAATGTTTGTGGATCTTGGATACCAGAAACATTGGCTCCTATTTTCTAACGTCTTTCTTGCTGAAGAATTAAGGAAAATACTTTGTTAACACAAGGAAGAAGATCTAACAGCATTACCTGAGCTCTCACATGTTCAAATTGATCATTTAACCCTTTTAGGAATCTTATCACATAGTCTCTTTCATGAGTATCTTTGACTTGTGTTGTTGCTCCACATGCGCATGATGGTAAAATTGGCTGCAAGTTTTCTAATTCATCCTACAGAGTCTTTAGCTGGGTGAAGTAATCTGAAACACATTTGTCTCCTTGCTGCAATTTGAATATTTCATCTCGAAGATCAGAAACTGTAAACATATCAGTTTGAGCAAATCTATCCTTAAAGTTGTTCCAAATGTCATCTGCCTTATCCATCCAAAGAACTGATTGTGCAATTGAATCTGAGATAGAACGATTAAGCCAAGAAATTATCATAGTATTGCACTTCTTCCATGCTCCAAAAAGAGGGCTATCATCATCTGGTTTCTTGATGGTTCACTACAAGAAAAATGCTATTTAACCACAATATTTTAACCACATTTAAAAAAATGTGGCATAATTTTATAAAATTTTCAATTTTACTACACAGTATAAAAAATGTGGCAAAAATAAGCCCGGCCCATCTATTCCTGAATTCCACAATCTCGTAACAAACAAGCCCAATCGATATATTTCTCAAATTTCAGAATTCCCTCATTTTTCATTCTTATGGCATCGACACCGAACACCATGAAGATCTCATTATAAATTTGTGTGCGCATCTCTCTCTCTCTCACACAATTTATTCCTCTGTTTTTTAACTTAAATGGTTTTGTTAATTTGTTCAGCTAAAGTCTAGGGTTTTTTTATAGGAGAAGAGGATTCATTCAACTTTCAACTCTCTCGCTTGCAAAATCTCTGTGCAGGTAAGGTACCATTGTTAATGCCTTCTTTTCATTCCTACATATAATAAATACGATCATCGATCGCTATTGCCCATTTTTCCTTCATCAAAACATTCACTCCTATCTTAGGGTTTGACTCTTATTCAATTTATTTCCTTTTTTTTCATATTAAACATTAGAATGAATCAATTGTTGAAGTAGCTACTTACATTGCGTTTATATTGCGCAAACATGCAAAGGGGCTCATGTTCATAGAGATGCTTAGTTGAAGGCATTTAACAGTCCTCTGTGGAGTGAGATAATTAAGGTTTGTTTCTTTGTCTATTTTGTTGGTTTAGTGCACGGCTGACTGAAGTAATGTTATTTATTAAGGTTTTATTTTATTTTACTTTTGAAATTTTGGGTAAACTTTCATTCGAACTAGCATAATTTATAAATTGTCTTATTAAGTTTGCAGAATTTATGTTATTTATTAAGTTTACAGAATTTATAATCCAAGATGATGTGTTTTTATGTCATGGCTATATCTAATTGACACCATCTAGTGCATATAGCTAGTAACTGTAGTTTAACATTGTTTATTTCCCTTTTAGTTAAAAAGGACTAATGGATTTTATCACCACATTATTAGAATGAGACAACGGAGCCCAGCTACTACGGTTCATCAATCTATTTGCTATATTTGGTTTTGAGCTGCTATCAAATTTGCGTTCCACCTGCTCGGTGAAATGCACATGTGATATAATTTAAATCTTCCATGGAAAAGCTCTGTGATCAGCTATATGTTGGAATGTTCTTAGACAATAAAACCAAGGTAAGTTCATTATCATTCAGTTTCAATTTTTTGAAATCCTTTTTTATTAACATGGGAACTGAAAGGTATACATTAAGAAGTTAGTATACAGTTGCATTCAATGTAATGCATAAATAACAATATGGTAGTGCATATGGAAGAATGTCTCAGGTTTGGATTTGATCACAAGCCCAGTTAGAAACTTTTTTCTTTATTTGTTGTATATTTTTTGCATTTAAGAGTTTATAAATTGAGCAAATGGGAACTGTTTCATGTTGTACGCAAGAGCACTCTCAATCACCTAGGTAGAAGATCAAAATTATTGGAAATAGGTACTGCACAAAGAATCAAGGTATCACAAACGTTAAAGGTTTTTTTGTAACTTAATCTAAATTAAACTTGATGAAAATTGTTCACCAGGGTAGATATATGAAAGCCATTAACAGGTTATGTTTGACTTTTTATATATATATATACTGACCCTCATTGTTTAAATAGCAGGTTGGTGATTTTTTTTATTTGTGGTTATTATTATTTGCGTTATTATTATTATTATTATTACTGTACGATTGTACGGTTTGAAGGAAGAGTCATAACCAGTCTCTTCACCAACGACAGACTTGATTAGTACCAACTTGTTTTATATTTAGCACTTGAATCTTCACTAATGTGTTTCCAAATTCTTGTACGCATGCAGTTGAGGTATGCTTATTTTTAGAAGCTTGGTATGTTTATTATTATTATTATTATTCTTGTTTTATATTTAGAAGCTTGGTATGCTTTTTTTGTGTGTGTGTTGTCCTACTTGTTTCATCATGTGCTTGCCAGTTTGGTATATATAAATTTTTACTATCCAGATTGACCACTCCATTATTGAGTTATGGAGAAGAAAATGAATTTTAATTTAAGGATTTGTTCAACAAGTTCTGATATTGCCCCACTTGCTTATTTGTTCAACAGTTTAGCACTTCACATCTGTATTCAATATATCTTGATTTTTCCGATTTTATGTAGTTGAACTTGTTTTCATGGTGCAACCCTCTTTTGTTTTTTTTATATTATAATTTACTTTAGGTTATGTGTGACTGCTGGAGAATCCATTCCCACTAACAAGAGACACGCTGCTGCCAAGATATTTAGCCATCCTGATGTTGTTGCTGAAGAACCCTGGTACTTATTGTTGCTTCATTACTGACTGTAATAACCATTTGCCATTAACTTTCTTTTTTAATGACTAACAATCGTTGTATGATTTGTGATTAGGTATGGTCTTGAGCAGGAATATACCTTGTTGCAGAAAGACGTCAATTGGCCTTGGGTGGCCTGTTGGTGGCTTTCCTGGCCCTCAGGTAAAAACTCAATTTCTTTATTGTTTTCACTTTTTATGTTAGAGATTTTAAAACACACAAACTCATATTGTCCATCTCACACATTTACAAAAGCATGTCTGATTTTTTTATTGCCTCATCATATGGGGATGTGGTGTATTTTGTCACATTTGGGGTCGTCAATTTTTACACATAATTACTTAGCAATAACAGATTGACCACTCCACAGGAACAGTAGCAACAAGTTCAACAAACCCATATCCCTCCAAGTGAGGAATCATCACTAGTAGCTATTATGGACAATATCCTTGAGCAAGACTTACCATGGAGCTATCTGTATAATGGGGTATCTCTCATTCAAGACCCAGACTTGGCTTTAAGCAAATATGAGGATTTAATGGACATGTTTGATGATGCAGCCTCTGAGGAAGATATTGATGTTCTGTTAAACACAAAACCATTAATGAACATGTTCTGTATAATGGGTTATCAACTTAATTTTTCTGAATTTGTTTGCGTAGTATCAGTTGATTTGTCATTGTATCAAATGTCTTGTTAACGTAGGTACCAATGTGAAGTTAGCTTCTATCCCATCCAGTGTGGTATTTCTCTCTTCAGATAACTTTGATGAGGTTGTCTTGGATGAAACAAAAGATGTTTTAGAGGAGTTCTATGCACCATGGTAAGTATAGATTAACCATTAGATGATCTTCCAAAATCTTATTATATGATGAGATTTTTTTCATTTTTCAAATTTTTTTGAATATTTCTTCTTCATAAATTTAGTTATGTCTTCCAGGTGTGGTCACTGCAAGGCCCTTGCCCCTATAAGGATGTTCTCGGGTCCGTAGACTTCTATTTTAGCTAATAGTTATAACTTAATGAGTTTCCCCTGTTTGTGACTATATATGAAGGTCAATCATGATAAAACTTTAACTGTTTCTGCAGACTTATGAAAAGGTTGCTGCAACATTTAAACTGGAGGAAAAAATAATGAGAAAAAAAATATTTTGATTGATTATAGATTGCATTTATGTCAAAAAAATGGATGTTAAAGTGGTTCTCCATAACAAGAGCCATAAAATTAACCAGAATTATAGGTGACCTCTTAACCCCAAACATTAGGATTTTTTCTTTCTTTTTTACAATTAATGGTGACGCCTAATTTTAGCTTTTAACATATTACCTCACATCTATTGGAATCCAAACATAAGGATATTCAAAAGCGATATAATTGATATCCATAGAGACTTGGCTAAATATTGACAATTGTTGGCTTGATAATTATGTTCTATTAGTCATTCCAATTAGTCCATGTTGATCTGATTTTATTTTATTTTATTTTTTGCTTTTTAAGTTTAAATGCTTTGGACAGGCAAGGTGAAAATCAGAATCAAAGGTAAATCAACTCATTTCTTTGATCTTTTTTTCTTCACTGACTAGATTTGATCTTTGATTATTATTTTTTGGAACTAGTTGGAGCTTTATTTTTAATATTATTTTTTGTTACTCATAGGATTTGGAAGAATTGAGCGTAACAAAAAAAATATTGATATATCATTAATAATAATAGTTGGTGTTTAATGAGCGGTAATTGTTCCAAGAACTTCTGTTTTTATGTGCTATACGCACATACATGCTTTTACTTGTTACAAATTATTTGAAAGACATACATTTTTCTTGGTTTTGCTTGGTCTGTAAATGGAGTTGCCTAGACAAACACCAATAAAATGTTTGTGTAGACTTTAGATAATTAATAGTATATTAACATAATATGGAATTGATTTGTGCAGGTGTGATTTGGTAGATGGCATTTCAAAAGACTAGGATCACAATGAATAACAAGTCCTAAATGGATGATAAGGAAAATTTGTACTACCATGATTTGTTATGAAATTGAGAAGATACTTTTTTGTATAAATGTCCCATAAGCAAACTTTTTATTAGTTTTATTTGACGATTTTTTCCCTCTATAATATTGGTAGAAAGCTTGATTAGCTTATATAAATTGAAAATATGATAGCTTGTACAAATTCTTCAGCGATAATAGAATATAATGTTTAGTGTTTGGTTCACATTTTAATGTGTACACTAAATTGTGTTTGAGCTATTTTCAACATTCTTTTCTTTATTATTGTAATATTTATGGATTTCGTAATATTTTTAATTTTAAAAAAGAAATTTTGTATATTTAGCCATGGTCATGAATGTGGCTAAAAAATTGTTTTAGGCACAAATAGCCACATTTTTCTATTGTGGCAAACAAAACGGTTTAACCACATTTATAAAGTGGTTAAATTAACAATAAATGTGGCTAAAAAAAGGCTACCACACTCAGACAAAATGTGGCAAAGTGAATAAAATAATGTGGCTAAATTATAGCAACACCCCTTCTAGTCACATTTAATCAAAATGTGGTAAATTATGTTAGCCACATTTTTTATCAATGTTTGCCACATTTTTAAATGTGGCTAATCAACATTTTTTTTGTAGTGGTTCCATTAACAAAACCAAGCTTGTTCTTGGACAAAAGTGCCATGCACATTGATCTCTGCCATGTATGGAAATTCTTTCCATTCATTGGAGGAGATACTAAGTTTAACGATGGGCTTTCATTGGGATGCAAATAATAAGGATTGGATTTTGGTGCTGTATATTGAGTTGGAGGAGTTGGAGCTGTGTTTGGATTTTGATATGTCATTTTCTTGATTGGAGAAAGAAGGGATTTTTAGAAAAGAATGAGGGTGTGGATACCATAGCTCTAGATAAGCTCTGATACCATATTGAATCTTGATGAAAGATGTAAAATGATCAAGTTGTATTCAAAGTTCACATTGCTAATATTTATACATCAGATAATGACTATAGCGTACAAGCTAAATGATGTAACTGTAAATAACAGAAAATAACTAACTTCTAACTAACAAAATTGATTACAAGCTAACTGGATACAGAGTACTGCATATATTGATATATTAACAAAGTGAATTGGAAACATAATCATCTTCCATCATGATCATGGAAGTCAATGAGTACATGATCCTTGATGCTGTCATACCCAGTATTTTGATGGCTGTTGCTATCACCATGTTCACGAATGCTCGATGATGCCTCATGAAGCAAGTAATGAGTCTCCTCTAGATTCACATCTGTGTCGACCCTTGGGTGCTTTTCCGTTAGCCTTATTCCCTCCAACTCCATTGCCACTTCTTTCATGCTAGGCCTCTTCTCCCCTCTTAGTCTCAAGCACTTTGTTGCAAGAATAGCAACCTCCTTGATCTCCTCCATATTTTCTACATTCAAAATTCCAACTTGAAGGACTTCAAACAAGCGATCCTCTCTCAAGCAAGATAGAAAGTGCATAGCAAGACTTCTTTTCTCTTCTGACCTGTCAAAACAAAGAGGTTTCTCCCCTGTAAGCAACTCCACAAGCACTACTCCGAAGCTATACACATCACTTTTCTGAGTAAGTTGGCTTGTTTGCATGTACTCTGGGTCTAAATAACCAAGAGTTCCTTGCACCAATGTGGCTAATTCAGTTTGATCAAGAGGAACCAATCTTGAAGCTCCAAAATCAGACACTTTGGTAGTGTAAGTGTCATCCAAGAGAATGTTGGCAGTCTTTACATCTCTATGTATAATTGGTATAGAAGCAGCTGAGTGTAGATATGATAGAGCCCCTGCAGCCTCTGCTGCTATCCTTAGCCTTGTTTTCCAAGATACATTACCTGATTTGCCTTCATTGTGTATATAATCAAAAAGGGTACCATTGTTAACAAATTCATAAACCAGTGAAGGAACTTCTGTCTCTAAACAACAACCCAAGAGTTTGACCACATTCCTATGATTAATTTGTGATAGCACAATCACCTCGTTTATGAATTGCTCAATTTGGCTCTGATCCACAATTTTGGACTTCTTGATGGCAACAATCCTCTTATCTGACAAAACTCCTTTGTAAACAGTACCATAACCTCCTCTGCCGATGATTAAGCTCTCATCATAATTGTTGGTGGCCTTCTTAAGTTGCTCTGCTGAGAACACTGTAGTAGATTGAGAAGTGTTTTCTCCTGCAGATAGTCGCTGTTGCAAAATGATACCCCCATTTTGCTTAAAGAACTTCTCCTTCAGTTTGACAAGTTTCCTTTTCTCGTATATTAAGTACAATGAGGAAATTCCCACAATTAGAAGTATGAATCCTGCACCTGTTCCTGCATTTGAAATATTTTGCACGCAATTATTGGATTTTTCAATGAAGTAATATCAAAAGCTTACATACTTAATGAACAGATACATGAAAAAGAGTTGTAAAAACAAAGAATAAAATGAAATATAATAGAGTTGGTTGCGCTTAGTTGCTTACCAATGACAACCTGGGTAACTATATTTCGTCGGTGGCACCCTCCATCCTTTGTTCCATCTCCGGATTGCCCCTTAGGACAGAAACATTTGTAAGACCCATCAGTGTTGTGACAATTATTTTCACTTAGGCATGTATTTTTTGATGTCTTACATTCGTCAATATCTGCAAGTCCGTCAGAGAAATAACTGTATTATCAAACACATATGTTACTAAAGTCAAGATTCCTGTTAGAGCATTTTGTTAAACAAAAGTTTTACTCCTTCACTTGTTTTATATTCTTTTACATTTAATGGACAAAATTGGGAAGAGAGAGAAACGAATGCACTGATCCATTTTCTATAGAAAATTGATGTAAAAACTAAAATTGAAATATACCATTTCAAATTTAAGAATAAAATTATTATTCATGAAATTTCTAAGTCAATAATACAAGTCAACCATTCGTAAGATTTCAGTTGTCTGACTGTTTCTACGGCTTGACTAGGGATAAATTCTTAATATTACGGGCGTACCTTGGGTAGGCATATCATTATATGCTTTGAAATTATGTGCAGATTATATTTATAAACTTTTTTGTTTACAAACTCTTACAAACTATATTATATTCTTTCGGAAGAATACAAACTTTTCCAAACTACACTATGTTCTCCCGGGAGAATATAGTGTAATTTGTGAAAAAAAATTAAAAAAATTTGTAAATGGATCATGTCCCTTGAAATTATACTCTATTTTTAATATACTATTTTCACAGTACTACTTTTTAAAAAACTTAATAACAAAAAAAAATACATTTTGTAACACACGTCTCTATTTTTTATTTTTTTAAACTAAAAAAAATTAAACATTATAATATTAAAATAATAAAGTCCGTTAAAAATTAAAAAAAAAAAAAAACAGATGTATATAAATCAAAACTGATGTTTTTGAGTAAGCGAAATATTGGGTAAAATAGCAAGCAGAGTTAATCAACGAAAAACAAAATTCAAAGGAAAATGATAAATAACTCAAATAACTTTCTTAAAATTGAGAACAGTGGTATATAATGAGCAAAGAAAATCAAATAAATAAAAAATTACCTTGGCAACCAGCAGGAAGATATGGGTTTCCCTCAAAACCTTGTTTACATTTGCATCGGTAACCATATCCAGTGGCCGAATCCTCACAATCGCTATTCTTCTTGCATGCATTGTTGTGTTCCCTCCTTGATTTTTCACAGGTGCCATTTCCAACAGCCCAATCAACTACTAAGGGAAGTTCCTCGTGTGGGAAATCCTTTAAATCACTCAGAGAGAATTTATAGTAACCGTTTTTGACAACAAAGGAAGAGCTACAATTGTCGAACTCCGAAGAGTCACTGAAATTGTTAAAGCTATATGCTTGCAAACTAATATTGTTCATTCTTGGAGGAATATCAACCTGGCAACACCCTATCCCCGTGCAGTTTCCATCGCTTAGCATATCATCACCTTTGATATAATTGCTATAACATCTTGTTAAGCACCCGGTTGAATATTTATTACCGTCACGAAAACTATTGAGATAGCCGTAAGTGTCACATCCTACACTAATAAACTTGTTATGCTCGCTAGAAATGGTGAAAGCTGGAGTACTAAGCATCTGTTCATTACCTTGTGTTTTTTTTACATCGGATAGTGTTTTTATTCTTGTTTTTGGTAAAGTATGAGATCTTAATTTGCAAAACTTGGAGACGGAAAATAACATGTCCATTTGACCTAGGAGGGTTATGTCCAAAATTTGAACGTTACTGTCGTTACCGCGGTATAAATTAGACTTGTTGTCGCACCTAAGTTGCAATTCTTCCTCCAAGAAACAGTTTTCACCTATGCCAAATGGATATGGAATTGAAACATTTCCACAAGTGTTTTTGCACCCCGGAAGGGCTAATTCGTCAATTGCAGTTGCTCCTACTCTTGCCAATATTGCAATCACCAACAACAGGGTCGATAGCATATGCATAGCTTTCAATCTCAATATCATCACTTGACAAAAATGGCCCTTTTAATAAAAGTTGTGAAGAGAAGAGTATCTAGTTGCTGGTTCTTTCAGAGGCTCGTCTATGGCAAGAGGGTTATTTATAGAACTTGTGAAGAAAAGAGTATCTAGATGCTTGTTCTTTCAAAGGCTCATCTATGACCTCGAAACGAGGACTGACCAGGTACGCTTGGATAAAAGCAAGAGATCAGAGAATAGAAAATAATGCTTCATTGCAGAATCGCCAAGTCAGTCAATGCTTGGATTGTGTCAAGAGATTAATTTTATTCTCTGACTATTATTTTATGTGTCCAAGTCCAACATTAGGTATACGTATAACATCAGAATGTGATTGAAGTGGAAAATAATAATATAATTATCCCAAATTAATTGGGGTTAGTGGCCAATAAACCTAAATAAAAAATAATTGGGCTTAGCCCCCTCATTAACCAAAAATAAAAAATAATAAAATTTGAGAAAAAATAAAAAATAAATTTATAGAACTAAAAATGGGTCTCACCCACATATAACCATTTAGTAAAAAGGAAAACATTTTCTCATGTCGTAGGAGAGATGTTTTTTCCTACTAGTGACCATTCGATTTGTATGTAATATTTTCTTTTTCTTTTTTATTTTTTTAATAGATATGAGCCCCACATAAGATGTGTCTATATGAGAAAATTTTCACCTACCGCGTGAGAAAATCGAAACCCTTACTAAAAATAAGTTAAAGAGTAATGAACTTATCTACAAACATATAAACTTTATCAATGCTTTATTTTATTTTATATAAAATATATATAAAAATAAATAATTTTTTTTAATTATTTGAATAATAAAACATTTAAAACCATGCTTTCTTTTATTTTTAAACGAAAAAAATAAAAAAGACTTGGTCAGTGCAATAATAAATAACTGAAGGACGCATAGCGCATTGCCAGCAAGTATGTATATCTGAAGTTAAAAAAGTCTATGCTACGGACAACACAACGTACAATACTGTTCTCATATGTTGAAGTTTCCAAATATACGTACCTTTAAAGCACCAAGTAATGCTACAAAAACACGCTACGCGGCTGCAGTCGCAATTGCATATCTAATATTACTATATGTTATATGTATTGCAATTTATACGTTATCCGTTACGTGAAAATAGATGAAACTTATAATTGTAAATTTGTGTAAAATAATTATTTGTATACTTTATATTTATTTTCGATAAAACAATAAATACATAAATACATACATACATATACATATACATATACATATACATATACATATACATATACATATATATATATATATATATATATCCTAATAAATTTGTATTTATTTATTTTTAAACAAAGAGCTAACATTGAAGTAATATAATAATTATAGTGTGCAACTATCAAAATTATATATGCAGCTATCAGTATTCTGTTCTTTTAGTCTTTTACATTGTTAGCTAATAGTTTTAAAAAACCTCTCGAATAATATCATTTGGAGAAATTAATTACCAAATTGGAAGATGACGCTCGTGATAAAGAAAAAGATGGTAAAAGACAAAAATAAAAAACAAAAAACAAAAAGGGTTCAAGTCAAGGCTCTGCTTTGACCGTGGAGGAAATTTCAAGTTCACCCACTTAAAATCATTATTCTTGTGTATGGAGATGACGCTTTTGATCCTAAGTCCGTAAAATTTATCACTCTTAGGTTTTAGTAGTGAAGTTGAATATTGTATGTGTTGGAATACAAGGATTGTGTATTGACATAAAGTTCCAAAAAGGATGAGAGGAAAGTGTTGTGTATGAATTATGAAGTTAGTTTTGCATTGTGTATTGACATGTTAATTTTATACAGTTTACAATATATACTTATAATACATCACTCTTAATTGTTAAGTCTTTTTTAATACTTAGCCTAATATAAGATGTAAACTTTTGCGCGTTCAATGTAGAGAGAAATTTGGTACAAAAAAATTGGTATTAAATTTGTAGAGAGAAATTTAAAAAAAAAAATTCTAAAACTTTTCGATGGAATTTGTATTCCGTCCAAAATCATTACATTATTTTTCGACGGAAATCCATTGATTTTCGTTGAAAACTTTCGACGGAATCCGTTTTCCATCGAAAATATTTACAACAATTTTCGACGGAAATTCATTGATTTTCCGTCGAAATTTTTTTGATCCGTTTTCAGAAAATCCGAAATTCATTTTTTGTCGAAAATCAATTTTCGACGGAACAACAATTTTCGACGAAATTGCATTGATTTTCCGTCGAAAATTTTCGACGGGATAAATCTGGTTGAATTTTTTTAACGGAAATATATTTCATTGAATTTTTTTGAAGGAATTTGGAAATTCCGTCGAAAAAATTGTTATTAACGGAGAAAATTTTGACTACCTGAATTTCGTCGAAAAAATGGACTTTTCTAGTAGCGTATAAAATCACAACCGTTGATTTAATTTTATATGGTTGTGATTGTCCACATGACCATATCATTTTTTTTCAACATAAGAGTATCCATTTTTTTTTTCAAAATTTGAACATTTTTTTCCATAAGCTAGGTCATTTTTTTTTTCAAAGTACTAATGATGCATTGATTATGATGAAACATATGCACTAGTAGCTAGGCTAGAAGCTATTAGGCTATTGCTTGCATAAGCATGTGTGCATGATTTTGCATTGTATGAAATAAATATTAAAAGTGCATTTCTCAATGGCTATATTAATGAAGAAGTGTATGTTTAGCAACATCCTGGTTTTGAAAATTTTGAAAAGCCTAATCATGTCTATAGGTTAAAGAAAGCATTATATGGTTTAAACAAGCACTTAGGGCATGCTATGATAGGCTAAGTAAATTTTTGCTTGAGCATGAATTTATCTGTGGTAAAGCTGACACAACACGTTTATTAAGAAAAAACATGATCACACACTATTAGTACAAAATTATGTGGATGACATTATTTTTTGTTCTACTAATGGATCTCTATTTTAAGACTTTTCTAAGATTATGCAGGGTGAGTTTGAGATGAGTATAATATGAGAACTCACATTCTTCCTTGGCTTCCAAATCAAGCAAGAAAGGGATGACACATACATTCATCAGACAAAGTATTGCAAGGACCTCCTAAAGAGATTTCGGATGGACTCAGCAAAGCATATAGACACACCCATGAGCTCTACATGTACACTTCACAAAAACAAACAAGGTAAATCAGTAGATTCAACAAGGTATAGAGGTATGATCGGATCACTTTTATATTTGACCGCCTCTAGACTTGATATTTTGTTTGTTGAATGCATGTGTGCACGATATCAATATAACCTTAGAGAATCCCACTTAGCTGTTGTTAAAAAAAATTTTCGTTATTTGGTGGGTTATAGTCATATGGAATTGTGGTATCCTACGGGATTTCAACCAAGCCTAGCTGGATTTTCCGATGTCGACTTTGCTAGATGCAAGTTAGATAAGAAAAGCACGACTGGTACCTGTCATTTGTTTGGAAATGCTTTAGTTTCTTAGCATAGTAAAAAGCAAGCTAATATAGCTCTATCCACTGCGAAATTAGAGTTTATAGCTGCAGGTAGCTATGCTACACAAATTCTTTGAATGAAACAACAACTTCTGGACTATGGTTTCAAACTTGAAATCGTTCCCATCTTGTATGATAACACAAGTGCTATTAATCTATCTAAGAATCTCATTCAACATTCACGTACTAAACATATTGATATCCGTCATCATTTTATTCGTGATCATGTTGGTAAAGAGGTGAAGTTGAAATAAAATGGTTGATACAACTAAACAATTAACGAATATTTTTACAAAGTCATTATAGCTATAAGATTATGTATGTGCGTGATCCATGTTCATGAAAAAAATTGTTGCTTTGAAAATGTCTTTTATTCATTATGTTTCATTCTAATGTTTTATGTGTATTACACGCTATTATTTTTTTATAATGTGAAAAGTTTTTAAAGTGTCAGATTCATGAATATTGTTAGGGGGAGTTTAATTGAGCTTTAAAAAGTTTGATTACCAATATTTTTTTAAATAAAAAATATGTGTGATCCATGTTTTTTAAAAAATATGCGTGATCCATGTTTTTAAAAGAATTTGTGTAACATAATATAAAAGTATAAATGAAAAGTATGCATGATCCATGTTTTTAAAACTTTAGTTACCACTTTCTGAATGAGTTTAAAAATTTTTAAATTACTCTTTGATAATTTTATCTAATATTCACTAAAGTATACATAAAAAAAAAAAGTATGCGTGATCCATGTTTTTTTCTCTCTTTTCTCTTCACATTGATCTATATGGACCCCACACATTTTAGTGTGCATATTTTGATAAACATTATATAAAATTATCTAAAATAACTTTACAAACTTTAAACCCATTTTGTATTTTGAAACTTTTTTTTAATTCAATTTTATCGATGAAAGTAACTTTACAAAAGTAAAAAGAACACATTCAGAACTTACTTTCCAATTAAAGTAACTTTTGACGATAGTTTGACTTTTAAGAAGGAAACGAAAACAATAAAAAAAAATTACTTTTTTTAAAATTAATTTAAATAACTTTATCTAATATTCATCGAAATGACGTTGTTTTAGGATAAAAATTATGATATTTTTGTAATTTTAATTTATTTTAGGATTATAATATTCTTTATCATTTTAATTTTTTTAGTTTTTCATTATAAAACGACATCGTTACAATGAACATTAAATAAAGTTATCTACAGTAACTTAGATATTTTTTTCCCATAAAAAAAATTAAAAAAGAAGTGCAACTTTTCTAATTAGAATATAGCTTCACAGCACCTATATTTCATGCTCTGCACATTCGATTAAAAAAAAAGGCACAATAAGAAATTTGATTCTTTTTTATTTATACAATCAATAACTTAAAGCCCCAGAAAACAAAGAAACAAAGCAACAGAAACGAAAACAGAAAACAAACCAAGCAAAAGAAACTCAAAAGCTATCACAAGAGTCTGTAGGATCCCAAATATCAGCTTCCATGGGGTAGAGCAGCACCTGGTGACGAAAAGATAGGATAGAAACCCCAGCTCCTGTTGAAAGCCTCTTTTGCTAACCAGTCAGCGCACCTGTTAAGAGATCTAGGAATCTGAGAGAAGAAGATAGTCCAATCTTTGTTCACACAGTCTCGAATCTTGGCTACCAATGGGAACCTTCGAGAGTCATTACCAGTAGTGGTAAGAAAGCTAATAGCTTGAGAAGAGTCATTTTCAACCATGATGTTCCTCCATCCTTGGTTCCATGGAAAGGTTAAACCATGGTAGATAGCCCACAATTAAACTTGAAGAGGAGTGCAGGAACCTAGAAAAGAGGAAAAGCCACAAATCCAATACCCATTGGTGTCCCTAAAAATGCCACCACAGGCTGCTTTATCACCTGCAACAGCCTCATCCACATTTAATTTAAGGAAATTCTGATCAGGACAAGATCAGCTAGGGGAATCTTCGAGAGAGCTTAATCCTATAAAGAGCAAATTCCTCTAGGATGTTAGCTAAGACATAAGCTATATCCACAGGTTTTTTAAAGTCTTCATCAAAGATATCCTTGTTTCTCCAATTCTAAAGTAAATTACACTCAAGAAAGAAGGAGTCTCTCCAATCTCTTAGCTGAACAAAGGACAAATTGATGTTAAAATTCATCCAATCTGAAAACAAAGGTACATCAAAAAAGCCAAAGGGTAAAGGGTAAATGGTGGATGATAGGAGAGTTCCAAATAGCTTTCTCATTGGGACAATCACGGAAAACATGAAGGCTAGATTCAATTTCGTCAAGGCAAAGATTACATCTATCTATATTAGATCCTCATTTGGCTAATATATATCTAGTTAAAATTCAACCATGGTTCAACTTCCAAATGAGGAATTTCACTCTCTCAAGACCTTTCCAATTGCAGATTTTTTTCCAGGAACTATTGGGAATTAAATCCTTAAAATTCATCATATTGTTAGAGGCTATTTTTACTAGTGATTGACTGGGATTCCAGCCTTTCCAAGCTAGCTCATCCACACTAGCATTCGAATCAGGGAGCAACAAGGCAAGGATGGAGTTAATCACTCTATCATCAAAATGATCTTCAAGCAAAGAGCAGTTCCAGCCCCCGCCAGCTGCAAGAATATAACTAACGAGCTTGTTATTTACCTCATTCTCATTAGGAGGATAAGTGGAAACGGTGAGCAGATTTTGGTTAAGACTCCTCCAATTGTCGAGCCAAAAGCTGATCTTATTCCCATCATCGATTTGCCAAACTAGACCTTTAAAAACTTCAGGTCTCACTTTACACTGGCTTCTCCAGAATTGCTAACCATAAGTCTTGCAAATCATTTCTTTGGTCAAGTGAAAATTCCTACCACATTTGGCAGTAAGAAGTTGGGCCCAAAGCTTCGACCAACCAGATCTGGTCTCTATCCAAGGTCTATTAGGAATGTCTTCAATAAACTAAGAGGCAAAAAAGGATCTGACCAGATTAATCAAGTTATTTTCATCTTTCACAAAATGACCCTCTCATTCTTCATCTATAAGATTTTATTTCTAGCTCTCGTAATAATAGTTGAGGTGTGATAAAATTTAATATTTCTATCTCCATCTACAATCCCCTTGCAACGGGCCTTTTCGAACCACAGGGCTTTTTCTTGCTCAAGCATCAAATTCAAATCGTCTTGAATAGCTTTATCTTCGGTTGAATAGGAATCATTAGGGAGATTGTCCTGATTAAGCTGAATCTCTTCGAGTTTTTTCAGCAGAACATTTCTTCTCTTGAATATTGCCAAAAACTTGTTCATTCCAATATTTAAGAGGGGTAACCAATCTGGCCTGACTAATATTTATGTTGCATAAAGGGTTCTAAGCAACCTTAAGGAAAGAGTAGAAAGAGGAGTGGCCTTGCCTAGCAGCCAAGAATTTAAACGGTTTTTCTCTCCAATAACACTCTTGAGGGGACAGAGAAATCAGAATGGGATTGTGATCAGAGTTGAGCCTAGGTAAAGCTTGAATAGTAGCTTCCAGAAAGGTGGTCCTCCAGTCAGCATTAGCACAAACATGATCCAACCTTTATAAACTCTGTCCAAGTGGAGCCACTTGGATCCTCTCCAAGTGAATATCTAACCTCTGCACCCCAAATTAATAACATTGCATTCATTCAACACATTAGCAAAATTGATGCAACGGGAAAGATTAGGGGGAGCTCCTCCTTTTTTCTCCTTAGCTGAAGCAATCTCATTAAAGTCAGCCATCATAATCCATGGACCAGCCACAGTACCAACGATCCTTCTAAGATCACTCCACAAAGCTTCCTGGACTTCCTCTTTGGGATTAGTATAGATGACAATTAAGAGGAAAGAAACACCATTGTTGTAAAGACAAGAGCAGTGGATGAATTGATTGTTTTTCTCAATTAAAGAAATATAACATCTATCCTCTTTCCAAAGGATCCAGATTCCCCCAGCAAATCCCACGGCATCTTCCAACACAAACAGCTTAAAACCAAGTTGTTTGATTTTTTTAAGGGCCACAGAACCACCAATTTTTCTTGCAAACAAAGCAAAGGGTCCATCATATACAATTCCAAATAATCTGAGTTTTCAGTGTAAGGCACCGAAGAGATGCCCTTGAAATCCCCTGAAGCTAACATCTTGAAAAAAAAAAACCTAACAGAGGTGAGGAAAGCACGCGTGTGAGACGTACGCACCAAACCCATTGCATCAATTTGGTTCTCTCTCGGTTCAATGTATCGTCCAAAAGCTCTCTTTCTTTCTCTCGGCCTCTGCTTTTCACGACTTCTTGAAGATTCATCTTCCAAACAGAGAGCGTTCATTTTTCTCTCTCTCTCTCGGCCTCTGCTTCTTCAAACTTCTTTCTTGATCATTCATCTTCAGAAAAGAATAAAAAAGGAGCGCGCTTATTCTCTTTTATCAGATTTCCTTATTTTCGTGTGGCTTCAGACATTATTCTTTCTTGTGGGAGAAAATTAAATCAATTATTTTGGGGCTGTTTACAGTATATTCAAGAAACACAAACTCTTCTGTTAATTGTTTGATTTGAAGCCTTAATTATGAAAAACCCAGATTCTTTGATCCATATATTTTAGGGCTTTTATGTGGTACACTCTAAAAAATTAATCTCTTGATTTGCACACTGTTTTAGAGATTAATTGTGAGATTTGCAGATTCTTTAATACTGTAATTTTAGGGTTTTTAATAAATACTATGTTATCTTAAATCATTGTATATGGCAAAAAAATTTAGAGCTTAGTTTGTGCTTAAGTGTGGTATAATTAATTTGATATGCAACTGTAATTTTGCTTAACTATGTTTTGACATATCTGAAAATTGTGTATTGGTTTTTAAAGTGGAGTAATTGTGTGGTAAATATGTCTTGAGTGTGTTAGTGACCCGTTGTTTGGTTTGAGAGTGTGTGTCAAGGCTTGAAGACCTAAAGTCTCTAGAATCCATTAGCAAGTGTGCAGCTCTTGTGTGAGGGGAGTTGATGAGTTCCTAGGTTTAGGATTTAGAGAATTTTTAGAGCTTGGAGTAATGTAGGTATTAGGAAGATTTTTAATATTTAATTTAATTGTCTGTGTGATGTGCATTTGTAAAATGGTACATTTGTGATCAATAAAATATCGTACACTATTTCAATTTGAATGTAGCATCTCATTACATTAAGAGGATGAATCAAGATATATCCTAGGTCTCTGTTTTTGCTTTTAATTTCTGAATTTTATGTGTTGAGACTGAAAATTACACCAAATATTGGCTTATTTTTTGTGTCATAAAGTACTGTAGCAATTTATTAGATTATCTTATATTTCGAATTCAACAGTTTACGTTCTCCGTAAGAAAGTTTCATTTGTTGTGTTTACTCTGTATAAAAGGTTAGGTACATTTTTTTTTTTATATTATTAAGCATCATATAGAAATTTTATAGGGCATATAAGGACCCGAGGAAAAAACGTAAGTGTTATAATTGTATGACTGTTGTTGGAATTGGATTTGCAAAATTATTTGAAAACAATCAATTTTGTTGTGTTGGTGTGATTATTGAACTGTTAAGTTCAACTTTGTCTAACGATATTAATTTTATAGATCTACTTATAAAAGTTTATGAAAAATTTGGAAACACCTTTCAACCCCTCCCTCCTTTTCCTCTGATGTTCTTGCACATCCTAAGTAAAGAAATCAGTCACCCAACATAACATTGGACTCACACTTCTTGATTTAGATATTGCGTCTAGTGCGAGGATCCTCTAAGAACATAAAGTAAGTTCTCAGCTGACCAAAAAAAAAAAGTAAGTTCTAGATAAGGCCCTCATGTTCATAGAGGTCGTAGCATTTGGCCCAATCCCACCAGAGCACTGGGGGTGACCACATAAATTGGGCAACCCACTTATACAAGGTTTTGTTTAATAATTTTATATTTTATCGTTTAATTTTACTTTTAAATTGTTTAAATCATTTTTATCTAAACATATGTATAAAATGGTTAATTTAAATTATAAATTTGAGCCTAATTCATTAAATTTAAAATGCTTAATTAATGTAAAGTTTGATATTGTCATTTTGAGGTCTGAGTAGCTTGCGAGTTTAAGTGAATCAAGTTCAAATTAAGAACTCAATTTGTTTTATATTGAGCTAAACGTGAGACAAAAAGCTCAACTTTCTTTTAACCCTAAATCATTGTATAAAATTTTAATAATTACGATAGATCATAATTAAATCTTTTGTTGCATTTCATTTAGGGAGTTGAGATTCAGAATAAGGTTGCTGATTCTTTCATTATCCACACTAAAAAAAGGTCGTCAATTCTGAGGGAGAAATGGACAGAAACAAATCCGCGCAGTAAGTGGGATTTGGATCCTCATGTGAAAAAATAGTTATGTGATCATTTTTTTGATCATAATTATTAATTTAAAAATCATATATTTTTTCTCTCTTATTTCATAATTAACGAGTGAAGATGAGTAGTTATAATCAAATAATATGATCACATAACCATTTTTTCACATATCCAAATCTCACTGGGTAGGATCTATTAAATATAACAATCTAAATTTTACAAATGCCAGTCTCAAATAATTGAGATGTGATGTTCAAATACCCAGAGTGTTCGTAGCGAATAGTTAAGCCGTGTATAGAAGATACAAATTAATACATCTCTGCCTGGACAAGAAGCATGAGAAATACGAACAATATTGAATCAGTAATCTAGCGAAAATATTTTCTCTGATTCTTTGATTTGCGGTGTAAATTTTTTTTTTTTTAATAATTATGAAACTCATTAAGTGACAACATAAGAATTAAATTTTAGATGAGAAAATCAAATCACCAGTAATATATCTTAGCCTTTACATATCAGTTTCTGCTAAAGCATGACACGGATCTCTCTCCGTACATTTTCCTGCAAACATGGACAAAGGTTACATGCCTCTTTTAATAAAGCGTCAGTTATCTTTTTTCTATGACATTATATTATGCAAATGCAAAGTGGTCCATAGAAGCATGATGCGTTCAATTTTATCCTTTTAACGGGAAGACGTCATCTCAAGTTAAAATATTAAGATATTGGGTAAAAACCTTGAGAATGAAATATCATATCATCCTCCTAATTTATTTAATAAATACCAAGTACATCCACGGGTGGTGTAATTAATGGAAAGTACTGAGTGGTTCTTTTCTCAAGGATGTAAAAGCGTGTGTGGGGTACATGTGCTTTTCAGCTTGTCATTTACGGTGCTTGATTTCTCATGCTATAAATATCCACCCTTTTTTGTTTGGTTTTGGTTTTGTTTGATGGTGACGTTATATCCAACTCAAATGTGCGATAGGATAACGTGACACATAAATAAGAATATTATAATCATATTTTAACTGTTGATTTCTGTTAATCAACGATTATCATTTTCTAAATCAAACTCATTAATTAATTATTAATTCACAATAAATGATAATCGTTGATTAGCGGAAATCAATTGTTATGATGTGGTCGTAACATTGTGCGTAACATTATTTGTGTATCACAATATTCTATCACCTCAAATGTATGTACATAATTAAGTTTTATATATATAGTCAATAGGGAAAGTGTCTGTCATTCTAAAAGATCTAAAGTTATGTCATTTTAAGAGAAAGAAAAAGATAGATAAAGAAGAGAGAGTGGACAAAAAAAAAATAAAGGTGTGAGTCCCATCTTTTTGAGAAAATGAAATGATATAAATTATGTCATTTAAAGGGATAAATATTTTTCTCATAGCCAATTAAAGGAAGTAAAAAAAATTAATTGATAGCAGATGAGTCTCTTTTATCTTATTATATTCAATAGTTTAGTCCTTTACATTAGTAATTTAATTGTCTCAACAGCTTCAACGCCAACGAATAATTTGCAAGTTCAATGTTTCATATTCATAACAATTGAGATTTGAGGGCAATGCCTAGCGACGGTCGAGTTAAATGTTATTAGAAAAGAAAATATCAATTTTCACATCGATTCTTGCATTGAGTTCATACCTCTTCTCACACATAATATTGATAGTAGGTTAACTGTTTATCATGTGAATGATGACCTGTGCACAAAATGTGTTCTTCTACAAAGAAATTGACTGTTTGTTTAATTATTAAAATATTAGCATTTATGCGGAGAAAGGAGTTCTAAAATTAAGTATTATAACATTTCACCAAAAAAAATACTATAACAAAATTAGATATTATAATTTTTATGAAATTATTAGTAAAAAAATAAGCAATCATTTGGAATTTAAGTTTTAAAATTAAAAATGGATAAGACGACTAATTGTACATATTAAAAACAATATTAATCTAAATATATATATATATATATATATAACTAGTGAATTACTCGTGCGATGTCCGAGGAAAAATAAAAAAATTATTGTCGCCGTCGTTGGTTAATCATCGCACCGATGAATCAACACTTTCATGTTGCTATCAAGCTCAAAATGGTACAATGGTGGAGGTATAAACATGAAGAAACAAAAAATAAAAAAACAAACCTATTACATGAGAAATATCTGAAATAAAAAATAATTGTCTTGCTATTTTGTGCTATTTTTGAACTTGAAAATGCTACACCATTCGTGCATTAAGTTAATGCAAATTTTAAATAAAAGTGTTAAATAAAATTTTGTAGGTCAAAACATGTAATTGTATCATGCAACGTACAAAAAATAATGAGACACTGTTAAAAAATTATTTACACAAATTTAAGTGTCGATGACTAACCTCCACATACACTTGCAAAAGTGATAAAACTCATTTTGCTTAAGTGTGAACACAAAGTGGCAATGATAAACTATTTTTCATGAAACATTTCAAGTTGGCTTAAGTGGGAACACAAAGTCAATGTTGAAGGGTTTAATTCATAACAACTTGTTGCAAATCAAAACTACTGACAATGGCCAATCAAATTCAGATAATCACGCAATACATCAAGGTTATGTTTGACATCAAGGTAATGATGGAGATGGTCCAACTTGGAAAATTGCAAAAGTGATAAAACTCATTATGTGATACACTTTTGATCCTTAATCCTGTTGGAAAAAATGACAAACAAACTATAAATAAAAGTGTCAAATAAATAAGCATGTATATATCATGCATAAATGTGCAGTCAAGCCATATAACTACAAACTGCAATCAACTGCATATTGATTTTACATTGATGACTATCAAAGGGAGGAAAATACCTTTGCCATGTATAAACCTGTTGGCGAGCATGGGTTGGTCGGCCCTCCGGGCCTAGCTTATTTTGCCACCTCTAATTGTCAGCATTTTATATAAGTATGTAATAGATTTTTATATCTATTCACAAAAAAAGGTTCTTATAGTTGCATCTAGATTACTATCTATCTATATTTTCTATATTTAGATAATAAAAATAAGAAGAAGAAAAAATGTGTTGGCGAAGGGCCAACCCATTTTGCCATCTTTATTGTTAGCATTTTATATAAGCATGTAATAGGTTTTTATATCTATCTACAAAAAAAAATTCTTATAATTGCGTCTGAATTACTATCTATATATGTTTTTTATAGTTATACAGTAAACATAAGGAAAATAAATATGTTGGCGGGCGGGGTAGGCTGGCCCTCCGGACCTTGCCCATTTTGCCACCTCCTGTCAGCATTTTGTATAAGCATGCAGTAGCATTTAATATTACTCATTTTTTCAAACAATTAGGATTTAAAAATTTCGAAGTTATTTTTTAAACTTTTTAGAAAATATTAAAGCTATTTTTTTAGGTTTTAGTTTTTCTAAAAAATATATATAATTATTATAAGCTTCTAAACATATTTTTTTAATTAAAAAATACTCTTTTAAAGGCAACTACTCAATAGGTTGGAAACATATAATCATAAATAGCATTAAAATATTATTTCAGCAAAACTTATTTTTAAAGCTTCTAACAAAATAATGTTTGGTTTATTTAATATTTGCAGTAGCGAAATTAATTAATCCTAATATGTATAATAATTAAGCCCAATGGACATAATATTAATAAATGTTATTAATATGCTTGAGAATTTTTCATGCAGAAAGTAGGGGGAAACATTGAATGTTGAACTTTTTTCCCACCTATTAAGCTTAAAATTCAAATTTAAAAGTTTGAATTTGAAATATTAAATATTTCTCACCCAAATAGACATAATAATAAATATTATTTATAGGCTTAACAATTTTCCATGCAAAAGGTAATGAGGACAATGAATTCTGAACTCTTTTCTCACCTTTCATGTGCAAAATTCAAATTTCAAAAGTTACTAAAAGAGGAAACATTGAAAATGGTTTCAAGTGTGAATAGAAAATGGATATTAAAGGAAATAGCGACACCTTAGCAAAGTTTCAAAATAATGGGTTTACCACACAGACAAGATTGTAACACAACATCATGTTATACTATTCTTTTATCACACAATAAATACATGTTGCCAGGCTAACTCGCCTATTTGGCGGGCGGGAAGGGCCGGCCAGTTGGGCCGAGCCCATTTTGCCACATATATCTGTCAACATTTTATACCACCATATAATAAGTTTTTATATTTATCCACAAGAAAAAGTTTCTTATGGTTGCTTCTAGATTACTATATTTCTATGTTTTATATAGTTAGACAATAAACATAAGAATAAAAAAAAACTATTGGCGAGCTATGTGGGTCGGCCCTCCGGGCCCAGCTCATTTTGTCACCTCTAACTATCAGTATTTTATATCAACATGTAATATATTTTTATATTTACCCAGCAAAGAAAGATTCTTATAGTTACGTCTCTATAAGTTCTTACAATTTTTTTGGAATAATTTTGTATAAATTTCACTGAGATTATTTGTTCCAAAAAAATATCACAATCAGTGACTTTCCTATTAGCTATTGACACCTCACAATTTATTTTTTTTATATTATTAAGTATCTATAAAATTTCACGAGTTGGATGTATAATTCTTCAAAACAAAGATCGTAACTACCGAAAAAAATATCTAATTTTTATTACTTGAAAAAATCCTGCTAATTTTATTTTTGTGATATCCTAATATGCAATTTTTGTTTACTTGAGTGAATATTAGTAAAGTATACCCTAAGCGAATTTTTAAAATAAGCAATTTTCTTTTATATATACCACTTACCAGAAAATCATTCTGTTCTATGTCCCTATTTTTGTAGATTTTTTTTTTATTTCTAGATTTTGAAAATTATGAGAAAAAATAATATTTGATAACACAATTTTGTTTTGTGGTTTATTTGATGGGTTAATTTTTTCTACAGTCAATATGTAGGTAACTTACCTACAGTGAGCCAAAAGTGACGTCATTTAGAGGCAGAAATCAAGGTATTTTTGTAATTATAATTTATTTCAGGGTTATAATAGTCTTTTTCATTATAAATTTTTAATTTTTCAACCCAAAATGACGTCATTTTGGGAGCGAATATAGATAACTTATCTACATTCATTTTAGAAACGTTAAAACCTTATTTGATAGTACAATTTGTTTTCAATTCTCATGAGAGATGATGTATATTTAATAAATAATATATAATAAATAGTGTGTATTTAATTCTATTAACAAACATTAACCAAGCATTCATCCATAGAAAACAGAGTTCACATTCTCCAATCAATAAATTCACTAAAGAGTATAGGAAATGGTTTAATATTTAATTTAATATTAAGTATTATAGCAAAATTAGATATTATATTTTTTATGAAATTACTAGTAAAAAATAAGCAATCATTTGGAATTTAAGTTTTAAAATTGCAAATGGATAAGACGACTAATTATACATATTAAAAACAATACTAATATAAATATGTATGTAATTATAGGGATATGTTATTCTGCATACTCTTATTTCGCCTACTTTTGCATACCTTTCTTAATACCGTTAAATTACAATTAATCTCATTCAACGGTAAAGATTTATGGGATAAAATCAACATTTTACCTCTTTCTCTCTCCCATTTCCCTTCATCCTTTCTCTCTCCTCCTCTTTCTCTCTTTTTGGCCTGCAACGATCATCATAATACCTGAAGCAAATTTGTGGTTTTTGCACACAGAAATATTGACATCATTAAATAAGAAGACATCATTTTATTCATTTCATGGTCATGGAGTGGGCGATTACAATATTTATGCAAATCAAGCTGGTATAGTGGAACTGAAGGATTGTAAGCATGTGATCACATCCTGTATTTTTGTCTTTTTGAGTCATACGCTATTTTTTTTATTATGTACACTATGAATTTTGTTTAGTTCTATATAGATGAGCATAAAAAGTAGAGAAGTAAACTATTTCTAACTATAAGAGGATGGTGATGTGATATTATTACTTGATTCCCCTTTGCATATTGAAATTACCAGCACTGTTTCATTATTTTGAAATCGTGTGCGAAATGCTTCCGTGTATGAAAATCACAAAACCATTTCAGTATTTTGATGATTGCGGCAGCCAAAGAGGAGAGAAAGGATAAGGGCTAGTGGGAGAGAGGAAGGTGTAAAATAGTTGATTTCATCCCATAAATCTCTACCGTTGGATGAGATTATAATTTAATGAATTTGAGAGGTAGACAAAGATAGGCAAAATAAGAAAAAGTAGAATAACCTATCTCATAATTATAATTAAATTGTTCATTATGGATAAGCTATTTGAAAAGTATTCTAATCATGAGTTAATTTTAAAAAAAAAAAAAAAAGCTAGCATTTCAAGAAAAAAATTACTCTCATGATGACTCGCAGTACGAGATCCACAAGCGCTAACCTTGCTTTGTGTAATAGTATTTGATTGAAATAAATTTCTCTTATTTATAACAAATGAACTTCATACTCGTAATTAGAATTGAAAATGAACAGAGTTAATTTTCGTGTGTAAAATTAGAGCCGGTAATTCAGCGGCGCGTACAAATTATCGACAAAGATAATTTCAAAGAAATTAATGATGGAATTTTCAACCAAAAATATTTTTCGTCAAAAATAGAAACGAAAATAAATTATGACCAAAATAGAGACGGATCTTTTGACAGAAAAGGGATTCCGTCAAAGAAAAAGCATTTCGTCGAATTTTTTTTAAAAAACAAATTGTTAAAGAAATTATATTAGTGAAACTTTTCGAGGGAAAATGAATTTCTCCGAAAAGTCTTGACGAAAATGTATTCCGCCGAAAAAAATTTCAAAAATTAATTCGAAAAGAAATTATTTTTGTGAAACTTTTCGACGAAAAATGGATTCCGTCTTCAACGGAAAATGGATTTCATCGAATATCTTCGACTGATATGGATTCCGTCAATTTTTTTAAAAAAAGATTAATTGCTATTTTTATTTTTTATATTTTTGCACCTTTTCAACAGAAAATGGATTCCGTCAAAAATCTTCGACAAAAAATAGTTTTCGTTGTACACATTTAAAAATGTTAATTCAAAATGAAATTATATTTTTGAATCTTATCGACAGAAAATGAATTTCGTCTACAATCTTCGACGAAAAATTGATTCTGTCAACAACATATAAAAAAATAATTAATTTTTTTTTATATTTTTGAAACTTTTCAACAAAAATGGATTCCATCGAAAATCTTCTACGGAAAAATGGATTTTGTTGAGATTATTTGAAAAAGAAAACTTAATAAGAAAAAAAATTATACTTTTGAAACTTTTCGACGGAAAATGGATTCCGTCGAAAATCTTCGACAAAAATGGATTCCATCGAAAACTTTTGAAAAAAATAATAATTGGAAAAGAAATTAATATTTGTGAAACTTTTCGCTGAAAAATGGAGTCTGTCAAAAATCTTCGACCGAAATGGATTCCGTCGAAAACTTTTGAAAAAAGTAAATTGGAAAAGAAATTAATGTTTTTAAAACTTTTCGAATGAAAATGGATTCTATCGAAAATCTTCAATGAAAATGGATTCCCTCAAAAACTTTTGAAAAAAAGTAATTAGAAGATAAATTAATATTTTTGAAACTTTTGTATATATAAGACTCGTTTGATTAGTATATGTCTTGTACTTTTATACATATAACACTCTTTTGATTAGTATATGATAGAGACTTTTTTATATTTAATTGTATTAAAATGATATGATTTTGATATGTTATTTTACTTTGATTATATTTGTTTACTAGGTGCAATACAAAAATTGATATTAATTTTGTACACAAAATTAAAAAAAAAATTCGACAGAGCAAGAAGTGTGTCGAAAATTGAGACAATAGTTTTTGACGTAATTTCATTTATTTTCGTCAGTCTTGTCGTCAATCCCATACTTTCAAATGCAAAGTTGCAAAATTCCTTTGTCCGTTTGCCATCATATTGAGAGGTTGTAGAGAGATTTTATTTGGGGTGATAGGGAGAACCAGCGTAAGCATCACTCAATCAGTTGGAGTTATAACGTCGCCAAATTTGGATGGAGGTTTAGGGTTGAGGAGGCTAGAGCAGATGAACGATGCTTTCCTGGCTAAAAAGGCTTGGAATTTTATTCTGATCCTCATCAGTTGTGGATACAAGTTCTTCATGCTAAATACAAATCTAGTAATACAAGTGAGTCTTTATTCAAAGTAAGGAATGATGATTCTAGTTTTCGGCGAAACCTTTGTAGGACGTGGCATTGCTTGGAAGGAAGCTTAATGTGGGATATAGGTAATGGTTTGGATGTCCGCTTCTAGAAGGATAAGTGGCTCCCTGTGGCTAGGCCTTTGAAGGAATTGGTTATGGGAGAAGATCATGTGATTAATGAGAACCTAAAAGTTGTTGATTTGCTCTCAAACGATGGAGAATGGGAGCTGGGTACTATTCGATCTTGGCTTCCAAATAACATCTTCAATTTGACAAGGAGCACACTAATTCTAAAAGTTGTTGATTTGTGCTTTATATAACTATATTACTGATCAAAAGGTGTGGAAAGGTCCTCAAAAGGTCAAAAATTTTGGATGAAAATCGATGCATCATAGTGCTGACAGCAGACTGTGTAAAGGTTTAGGTTTTGAAACAATTCTCCATGCTTTAAGGGATAGTAGCTATGTAAAGGGGATATGGGAAGAAATCTTACCTCGACAGTTGAGACTTAAGTTTTTTAGTCAATATCTTTCTATGTGGATGGCTGATAATATTGGTGATTCTCCAAGGAGTGTTAACAACATGTGCTGGCTAACTTTTTTCTTGGTTTCTTGTTGGAAAATTTGGCATCGGAGAAACACGTTGAATCAAGGAGAAGATACCCCAATTATTGACTCCAAACTTGAGATAATAAGGAGACTTGTGTTGGATATTGAGGTTGCTGTTAGTAGTTCGGTTAGTCTTCGCATTAGAAGTGATTATAACCAACTCAGCATTTCTTGGCAATTTCCTGCAGTGGGCTATGTGAATATCAAGTCTGATGGTGCAACGCGTGGTAACCATGGCATGGCTGCGTACGGTGTTGTGATCAGAAATGCACAAGGGAACTGGTTAAAAGGTTATGCATTTAGACTTGGTCTCTGTTCAGTGTTTATAGCCGAACTTTGGGGTATCTTGTATGGCCTTGAGTGGCTTGGAACGTAGGCTATAGGAAGATCATTTTGGAAAGTGATTTGCTGCTGGCAATCATTGGGCTCACCAAAGTTGGTGCAGCAGTTCATGAGATGCGCTTGTTATCTCGTATACGAATATGGATTGACAAGGAATGAGAGGTTCACATTCAACATATTTTTAGAAAAGAGAATATGTGTGCAAATTGTATGTGCAATTATCTTTTAAATGCATCAGATTAGGCTGATTAGATTTTCTTCGAGAAGCCCCCGGATGGAATCTACCTTTTATACATGGATGATCTTATGTCTGTTGGGAGAATGCATAATGTGTTTTTCCCTTATTAAGATTTTTTGTTGCTTGTTTTTGTTTTTGTTGGGTTTAGTGCCCTTTTGTTTATATATAAAAAAAAAAGTCAGAGATAGCCATCTATAGCTTTCCTATAATGCTTGGTTTGTTTGGTAGCATGACTATTTTAGTAATACAAACAAATATAATTTTGACAATTGATATAAGAACTTTCAATCAAACATTGTGTCATCCTGCCCCTTTTCTTCCATGCCAAACGCTAAATTAAAATTGAAACGACAAGACGGGTAGATAGCAATAAAATTTTGAAAATCATTAAGAATAAGCTAATGGTGAGGAACTTGAATAATTTGCTTCAGGTTATAGATTTAGATTTCAATGTCATCCTTGTATTTGAAAAAATAAAAAATAAAACGAAAAAACTAAACTAAACTTTTGAAATCAAATCATGCACCTCAGGATTTTCAGGATGAAAATTATCCACATATTGAATGAGCCCCACTTTTTCTTCAAATTGTGGAATATGGGATGAGGAGTGGTTTGCTGACGTGGGATCGAGGTTTCATAGACTAGTTATTATGTTTCTGACTTTAATCGAAGGAATGTGTTTTGGGCCACAGGAATAGATCATAATACATGAGATACATCATAATCAATTTTTTTTTTATTCTGTAGCACTGGCGTCAAATTGCAACTATATTGACCAATGTTGGGGCCATTGGAAAAAAAACAAATGACGTAAATTAAAAATATTTAAACAGCAGAGACCAAACTGTTATCATAATCAAATAATTAAAAGGGAGTAAATTGCAATTTGAACTTACTTGTATATATTTAAGATTTCTTGCAATTAATCTAAACATGCCGTACGTAGTGGAATAAAGTTACATGAAAATTTAATGTTTTGGACTATAGGAAAAATACAAAGGAGCAATTTAATACGATACTTTGTCTCAACCTCTAATAAAAGCAATGCAGCAGAACAGAATCTATTTGTTGGTTATCTCAAAGGGTTTGGAGGATTGCAACCACTTGGTGAAATTTTGCAGTGTAGCTTCGTCGGCTCTGTAGTACTTTTGTGTGAATTCAAGCAAATTCGACCATGTGAAATCTGGATATTGTTTTGTCCCATCCTTACGGACAATATCCTCTGGGGGTCTCACCACTTTGTCTTCTTTTGGGCACAGAAAGAATGCCAAGGACCTCCTTTCTTTGTACTGGTTAACCACTGCCCTATGTAGACAACTCTTGTATCTCCCATTTGATAGTGCCTAAACATCCAACAAATAAGTTAAGATTCTTTGTACACCTTACATGATTCCTTGTCTAAGCAGATTCATATCAATCCAAATTATTCACCTCCATATATATATATATATATGGGAGAAGAATATTGACAAACTTTTTTTCTTACAAACTTACAAATTATACTAAATCTGACCAGTTATATTTCAATCAAGAGTATATGACTGGTCAGATTTAGTATAATTTATAAGTTTGTAAGAAAAAAGTTTGTCAATATAATCATTTTATATATATATATATGTGTGTGTGTGTCGAATACACGTATGTGTTCAATATATATAGTTCAGATATATCATATATATGAGGTTATTTGCAGAACTTTTTCTCTCTACACTATTTTGTGGGCCCCACTTGTATTATAAGTCACTTACATAAGAAAAGATTTCTCCTTTAAAAAAAGAAAATGTTTTCCCTTTATATATATATATATATATGTGTGTGTGTGTGTAGAATACACGTATGTGTTCAATATATATAGTTCAGATATATCATATATACATGCATGTCGTGACTTGCAAATGCAACTTTTCTAGTACTCTTGACCATTTCCTAGTTTTTGTCCCTAGCTATTGCTTCTTTATGGAGCTCCTCTTACTGCAACCTTAACTTTGTTGCTTTAAATTGATTTTTCTATTAATTAATATAGACTTTGTTAAAAGAATTGAGGGAGGGAAATGGCGCTATTGAGGCCTCACGTCTGTGCATGAGGCATGAAGATTGCTGGCTTGTAAATCAGGATAAAATAATATTTGAATCTATATGTCTGTGTGCCGCTTGATTGTCATAATAAAAGAAAAGAGCTGCTTCAAATATACGCTAATATAGATTAGATATGATCTTGGCATTTGTATAATAATTTTTTAAACGTTGACAAAACAACTTTTCATCATTTTAAATTGTTTGACAAAATGTTAAATAAAAAATAATATTGCTCCAGTCAAGAGTCTTATTTGGACCGCACCTTAACTAAAAAGGGAAACATTTAATTTTAAGAAGAAAAAAAATGCTAGTTGACTAGATTTAAACCTTTTCTTTCAAAACTTGAATAGAATCAATTTTATGAATGTTTAAGAAAAGACTGCAGGCTAATAAATTAGGATGAAATTATATTTGAATATATATATTTGCGTGTGCTGCTTGATTGTGATAATAAAAGAAAATAATTGTTTCAAAGGCATACTAATATAGATTATATATGTTCTAGAAAATGCTGTTTGACTATCTTAGCATTTGTTATAATTTTTTACATGTCGACAAAATCAAATTTTCATTGTTATTCCATTTTAAATAGTTTGACAAAAAAATAGATAAAAAAATATTATTCAAGTCAAGAGACTTATTTGTAGCTAGTCATCACCGTCCAAGATTATTAACTACAAACAACAAAAGGAAACAATTAACTATAAGAAAAGAAGAAAAAAAACAATGCTACTTGACTCCATTTTAACCTATTCTTTCAAAACCTGAATAGATTCACTCGTAAAAATGTTTAAGAGAATAGTTAGCAACTATATACCAAATTACACTCGTCAAAAATAACATCAAATTTTCATCTTTCACAGTCTGACTCATAAGTGTAGTTTCACAGAGTGCTGCTATTCTCACGCATTTTTATTGTGATGTAAAAATTACGTCATTTTAGTATATATAATGTATGTATACCTATTCATGTGATTTCAGTGTAAAGACTCAACAAGTAAAGTATCCTTGACAGAGAACCAATCCAGATACGTAGAAGTATCTGCGCATTGAATTGATTGATTTGTCACGTTGTATAATAAGACAAGAGTTTATTATTATTTTTTCTAACTATCTTTTATTATTGGATGAGAATGAGATAAATAAAGGAGGAGAAAGAGTGAACAAAAATAAAATAAAAATATGGGTCCCACCTCTTTTTGAGAATCAAATAATATAAATTATGTCATTTAAAAAGACAATCACTATTCCGTTCATTGATAGCCACAAAAGTAAGATATGTAAACACAAAACATTTGTAAGTATTATGCATTTGTATATATATATATATTTTGAAGGCCTACGTACCGTGAAGGTATCACCAATGTTAACTACAAGAGCGTGAGGACGAGGTGGAACCGTCTGCCATTTTTTGTCTGCAAACACATCAAGCCCTCCAACTTGATCTTGGTGAAGTATGGTTAGAGATGTTGGGTCACAATGCGGTCCCGTCCCTAATGCAAGACTTGGCTGTTGGCAAGATGGGTAATAGTTACATCTCATGATGGAGCAACCATCTTCAAACAACTCCTCATAATATAACCCATCCACTTCCAAACTAATTGCCAATAGCTCTATTAACTTCATTCCCAACTCCTTCATTGCTTCACAGTACTTTTGGAATGCCACTCTGTGTAATGCACAAAAAAATTACTTAGTTGTATTCTTATAGGTAAATATTTTTACACCCACCTTATATAAGCTTATCTACGGCTACCATTTATAACTATGTTCTCTCGGGAGAGAGAACATAGTTATAACATTAAAGTTGTTTTTTTTTTATCTTCTCATTTACTTTTCAGAATTTTTTTTGCTGATGTGAAGAGAGTAAAAAAAACAACTTTAATGTTATAACTATGTTGTCCCGAAAGAACATAATTATAAATAGTAGCTATAGATAACCTTATCTAAAGTGACCGTAGAAATAATTTTTTTCCTTATATATATATATATAATGAAGAAGTATCCAAACATAATATCTTATATGAAACTAAAACACATAATTAAAATGATATGAGTTAACTAACTATTAGTCTTACCCAGCTTGTTCGAAGTCTTCCCCTAAGGAGGAGTTAAAGAAGTTGGTGACAACAGGCTCTAAGGTATTGTCATGGAATGGGAAAGAAAGGGTCTCCTTCCATGGCAATTTGGAGGAGAACCGGTCAGCATGAGCACCTGAATAACCCCACATGGAACCTGGTTTCTTACTAACACTTAGTTTACTTTGAATTGGGAGCTTAAAAAACGCGTCCATTTGATCATATGCTTCACCAATGAGGAGAGGATTAACTCCATGGTTGATAACTTGGAAGAATCCATGTGTCAAGCAAGCTTGTCGTATGAGTTTAGCAGCATGTTGTGTGGCCTCATGGTCCCCTTTGAGGAAACCATGAAGGTCCACTAATGGGGCTTGAAGCTCTTCATTTGCGTCCTCTAAGCACTCCTTTGGCCAAACGAAGTTCGTGGGAACGTGGGGCTGCTTCTGAAGCCAAGATGGGTCAAAGAAACGACTTTGAACATCTTGATGATTCAGTGCAGATACCAAGCAGTGACTTGAGTCCATGGCACGTTGATGTGAAATTATAGCTATATTTTGATTAAGGAATGAACTTAACACACAAGAAGAGTTGGTGGGGATAGAGTGTATAGGACAAGGAATGGCACGTATTTATAGAGATGAGGCATGGAATATTGGAATTGTATGCCAAAAAAAGACAAACAAGAAAACCTAAGGAATGAAATCAGATTTAAAATAAAAAACCATTCCGTCAAACCCAATTAGCGAGTGTCTTGTACGCAACTTTATCCTTGTATGATTGCAAAGAAAATATTTTCTAGATTCAAAATAAAATAAAATAAATTACTGTATAGTTGTATGTTCTTGGGCATGCGGTGCGGAATTTCGGGTGTGCATTGCGCACGCGTTTTTTTCTACGTTTTTGGGAGACTTGTTCGACTCTTTATACCCAATTTGGACCGAAGACTTTAATTATTTAGCATCCTGGCAGAAAAAGGGGATGAATTGGAATAGTTACATTAGTCAAATTGCATTGAAAACTCATCTATTAATTTTTTATTTTCATTTTCTACCCGGCTGCTAAATGTACCTTTAGAATTACAAAGACGATGAGAGGAGAACTTTAGCATCACAGTCAGAGAAAAAGACACACTATCATTATTTTTAACAACTTGTGTTTCAATTAATACCAATTCATATATTTTAAAGAAACAACCGGGCTGACATGTAGAAGGTTGATAATATACTGCATATAACCTATTTACTCTCTTATTCAGGTACTTATATCTTTCATATAATAAACACAAAACACAAAACAAAAACTTGCCGGTAAAAAAATAACTAGAAACTATCATTAGAATGAAAATAATAATATAACTTATGTATACTTTTTCTCAATATTTTGTATTATTCATAAAATTATACATATGCTGAATTTTTGTCAAAGTTTACATTAATATACGCACAATATATATATATATATATATATATATATATATATATATATATATATATATGTGTGGGCATAATCCTTTGACACCAGTGTTAAATTTTATAATTTGATATCAATATTAACGGTTGGTTTCTATCATTCAAATGTTATCATTTATTGGAAATCAAACTTATTAATTAATTATTAACTCCCAATAGATAATAATCGTTGATTGACAGGAATCAACAGTTAGAATTTGGTGTCAAATTTCAAAGTTTGACACCAAATTTTAAACTTTGACTTCTATAAATCTAACTCTTATAATTTAGGGAAAAATATTTCTACAGTTAGTGCAGGTAAGTTATCTGCATTTATTCCCAAAATGACGTCGTTTTGGTATTAAAATCTTAAAAAATTATAAATATAAAGACTATTATAACCCTGAAATAAATTAAAATTACAAAAATACCATGATTTTCGTCCCAAAACGATGTCGTATTGGACTTACTGCAGATAACTTATCTGCGGTAACTGAAGAAAAAACAAACCCTATAATTTATTGGATCATAATTATTAATTTTCAATAAATTATAACTTATATATATATATATATATATAGTTTTTACTATTTGTAATGTCAATTTCATACCGTAAACTAAAAATGACGTCATTTCAAGTGGAATAAAAGAAGTTCGTATTAGCTTACCATAAAAAAAAAAGTTTGTATTCAACATTAATTGTAAAAAATAAAAATATTATATATATATATATATATATACACGGTTGATATCTTTACTTAAAAAAAATATTAACATGAAATTATAAAATAAAATAATGAACATCGCAACGGCCGACAATTGGTATAAGAGGGAGAGAGGTGGTGACAAGCGCGCAGGCCGGCAGGTGCAAGATTATTTGTTGAGCATATAGAAATTATGAACGAATAAAACTTTATATATATTTGTGTGAATAACGGTGAAATCTTGATTCTCTAAAAAGTGTAAAAGTTATTCTTAGATTTTTTAAATTATAGATGTCACTCATATTAATTTTAAAGCATTTGAAATATTAGTTCTTAAAAACAATTAATATAACGAACATTTACGATTTTTAAGAAACATGATAAGATTTTTACATTCTCAAAAAGTAATATATCCTCTTCTAAATATTTCGTGAACGAATTTACTCAATTATAAATTCTCCGATCACGTGCTACATATATATATATTAGATCCAAGTATCCAACTATAGTTATTGCCTCGACAGAAACATTATATAATATATGTATTATAGCAAGTCAACTGCATTTGGCATTTTATAAGCCCACAGGACTACGACTTTAGAAATTGAAGTTTTATAAAAGTTGTACACATTGGAAATTTTTGCATTGAAACTATTTCATTTTTTGTTATAACTTTTCTTGTGGATCAGAAAAGGGCAAAGCATTTTGCGAATCCTGTAAGGGAATATAACTTTTATTGAAAAATGGACACATAGAATGCTGGCACGACTAACCATTCCATTTTCCAGGCACTTGTCTCCCGCAAATTGTTGTTGTGAATCCCCTTTTTAGGGTTTTTTGTTTTTGTTTGAATACAAAGATACGAGCTTTGAAATGCGAATGTTTGGAATTATTCAGGCATGTATGGATGCCATTGTCACGCATTTTAGTGGATTGCCAATCATTCTGCTTTAGAAGTCATTTTCGGTGCTACCTAGCAAATTACGTGTACACGACCTCATTTGTGGGTGTGTGTGTGTGTGTGGGGATTTACACATTGACAAAATTTTCATCTGAGTTGTTGGTCCACAAAAGAAATTTCTTCCAATAGGGATTTTCAAGTTCGGGGTAATTTTTAAAGTTAACAATGATTCTGGGTTCCGTGATTTGATATTTTTGAACAATCGTCATGCGTTAATATTTCTAATAAAATTGTAATTGTCCTTCTAGATTCGTCAATTGTAATGAGGAAAGTAAAATGAGAATATTCCGCAACTGTAATGTGGCGCGTGACCTTGATCACTTAGGCTACCTAAAAACACACATACCAATACACACTACACCTCGAGAGTAAAAGTTGGAAATTCACACCCATAACATATGTTTTTGAATGAAAATTAGTGTATTCCTCACATTGCACAGAAAAAAAAAATTGAATTTTAACACAAATTTTAAATAATTTTTATCAATAAAATTTTGTAAGATATAAACATCCAATTAATTGCATCACTTGAGGTAGAAATAATAATTTTAATTCATTTCTTTAGTGCAGGAAAGAAAGGAATGGTGTTAGAGTAATGCATATCCATTTCCTAATTACCATGAAATATTTATTCTGCAAAAAAAAATGCATTTAATGAAGTACTAATTGTGCATGAAATACCGATTCTGCGTGATAATAAAAAAAAAGGAATGTTACCCAAAAAAAAAAAAAAGGAAAACAGACCCAACCACAACCGAAATGACAATAAAGATAATAATAAAAAAAAACTCTCTTGCTCTCTTTTTTTCTTTCCTGCTTTTACCGGTTAAACAGTATTGTTATCTCCTAGACAGAAATTAGGGTGTTAATGGGGCAAACCGAGCTTTCAAATCTATGTTTAAATTAAAATTTTGAATTTGAATTTTTAACTTTGTAATGGTAGGAAAACTGATGTGGTACGAGTCCCATTAGTATCATTGACGGGACTAGTTCCGTCAGCATATGTGACATGTTTGACTGCATTATTTTGGTAAAATTTATCCAATCAATTTTAACTGAGTAATTCTTTTATCTAAGTTTTTTAGAATGGTGCTTTTCCCTATTAACTACTTCAAATTTCTTCATGGGATTTCGCTAACCTTTTACCAAATATTTTTAAGCAACACAATGTAAAAGGTGTACTCATGTTTAGGGTTTAAGGTTTCGTGACAAAGAGATCACGTTAGATTCTTGTATTAAGCCTTTTGCAATTGCAACAAAGGTAAGGCTTCCCGATATATGCAAAGGGGAGCTTTATACTTTATAGCCTAAGGTTAGCATTTTAATGTTCTTACATGGGTGAGAGACAATGGTAATTCTAATTCACATTATTGTGGAGATATATGTTTAACGATAAACGGTAAAAAAAAATTTTTTTATTAATGATGGTTATATTTAGGAATCTCTCGGTCTTGGATTATATAGTATTGATTGGCCATTAATTACAGAATCCTATTAGGGTTATAAGTTATAGTCGGTTAAGAGTTTCTGTTATTCCCTTTGTTTATAAAGTGTTAATAGAAAAATAGCACAGTTGTTCATTCTCCATAATTTTGACGTATGCATGCTTCTCTGAAAATCTCTCTGTTTTGGGAATTTCCTCAGTTAAAAAACAATTTTCCATACACACATATCAGCATGATTTACCTACCGAACTAGTTTGGGATAAATGTGATATTGATGTTGATGACATACTAGCCAGAAGAGTTTTGGTGATCCTCGAGCATCAAGTTTTAAGTGGTCCAAACCAATAAAAATGTGACAACTAATCAGGAGAAATGAGAGTAAAAAAAAAAAAGTTTTATATTTCTCATGTTAAAAGAGAATTGAAATTTCATGTTGTAGAGATAAAAAGCATGTGGGACCCATGTGTTAGAAAAAATTAAATGTAGGACCATGTCAGCACGAAAATCGAAGGGTGTGTTGGAAAGTTTGAATTCTCATGTTAAATAAGAAATATAAAACCCAAAGAAAAATTATACAAATGTCAATCTCTTAATAGAAAGAGCACATGCATCAAGACCATTAAAACTTTTTCCCATACCAGCACGATTAACTTGCCAATAATTGGCTCTTGAAAGTGCAATGATTTGATTTCATGAGTGCGAGTGATATTATAGTAAATGCATGACTTGATTTCAAACCATAGTATATGGACTATGGAAAAATCACTTTTATATTGTGTTGTAGAAATTAATAAATGCTTGGAATCCAACAATTGCATTGATGGAGCAACATGCCACAACTTCCGCGGGGCTACTATTGTTCGTGCCCCAAAGGACACAAAGGAGATGGGAAAATTGAGGTAACCGGTTGCCTTCCCAAATCAAGTACTAATTCATGGACAGTTATCAGTCTGATGATTGCATTGGGTGAGTATAGTACCACTGGAACCTTATAGCACTTTGTACTATTTCGATGAATACTGATACTTTGTTTTTTCATTGGCAGGTGTAGTGATTATAAACCTTCATGTGTATTGGCGGATGAAGAACAGAAAGCTCCTCAAACGTAAAGAGAAGATTTTTGAACAAAATGGAGGATCAACTAAAACAGCGAGAGTGTTTAGTGAGGAGGAACTCAAGGAGGCCACCAACAACTTTGATGAACGAAGTGTCCTTGGCCAAGGGTATTATGGAAAAGCTTATTGTAACACCCCGTAGTACTCCGGTTGTTAACATACATGATATTTGGCATACACAGCAGAAGACTTTATTTTAAAACAATAATAATAAAGCGTTTTACAAAAATACTAGTAAACTTTTTCCAAAACCATTTATGAAAACATTTCTAAAAATGTTCACGTGAGATACTGCGGAAGCGTAAATCTAAACATACATCTACTAATTAATTCCATGATCCAGTATTAGTGGCCATTGACCATCAAGATATAACATCAAGTGTCATTCTTGACGGAGTCTCACAGGCAGCATAATGGCTATATTTCAGATAACTGGGAACATGATCCCGCACATACAAATAACCTAATTGATATAATAATTTAAACATATAACTTGCAAGTCCACGCGGACTGCAATCTCCTCAATGGGTCAATACAATTAATAAGGCTCCGTGCCTAAATTAACTGAATACATGCATCAAGTCTATATTAATTCAAAGTATAAAAGCATCAGTAAATAATCCATGGCTCTAAGAATACTATCATGAGCCTAAATAAATACATACAATAATCTCCATAAAATAATTAAGCATGTTAACAAGTCTACATGCCAACATCAAATCTAAACATAATATAAAATCATCAGCTGCATCATCAACTACTCCAATGCGGGGGCCTTTCCCCTAAAAGCATCATCACTACTCTACGTACCTAAAATGATATCCCAAAACGGGGTGAGATAACAACATCATAGTAAGCTCAAGGTTCATATAGGACCCTCTAACCCCTGAGCCCACTTCCTGCATGTCAAGTCAGATATAAAGCATATAATACAAGCATACATCATAAACATAGCTTCATCATATCATCCTTGTATAACCCCAAGGTCAAAGCCATAGACAGTTTACACAAGTGTGACTTCCAGGGTCAAGCCATAGACAGTCAACACAACCTCAGTATGAAATAGCTCCCAGAGTCAAGTCATAGGCAGCCTACATACCATGATCACTAGTCAGGATCCTCATAACATATATCATTAGTGCATCATCATAACATCAAGATCATATAACATCTATATGAATGTGAATGAATGCATATATACATCATACCATATACTCTCATACAATACAATCATAATGCCCACCATCATAGTGGGGCCACATGAGAGAGGAGTCAACTAGAACTAGGAGCTTACCTCAGGGAGCTTAGCACAAGCCCGCACTCCAATAGTATACGTATGCTCCAACAAAATCCTCAAGTGCACGGTTCTCTAGGCACACCTAGAGTAGGAACCATTCACATCATTAATTACATATTAATTAATTAAGTCATATCCAGGACTTAATCTTTTAATGATTCCACTTTTCATACTCATATGTCAATAATATGCCCATTACAAATCTAGACCAATTATTACATAATTACGTATTTTAGTGCATTATTATAAGCTACCTAAATCTTCAATTAATTACATAACTTAGAATCACATGCAAGGCTCACTTAGGTAACATAGATTATTTTCAACTCATCCAATCCATATTTATGATTATTATAAGTTACTAAGGGTTCCCCTAAGCCCACTTAGCTTAAATATCACTTTTACTGTTTTCTCATAATTGTACATGCTTATGTTCTCTAGTTACTGAGAGCGAATCACTTGTTATAAAATTCTCGTCTTTTAGTATGTCAATCTAGACTCAATTACATTTCCAACAAGGTATCACATGCTTCATTTGGAGTTTCCTAGCTTCTGTTATCACCATTTGAAGTTGGACAAGCAAAGTTGTTTGCCAACCCCGAACAGAGCCCTAAACATCCTTTACCATTTCTGCAATTTTGAAAAATCTACTAAACCAATTGCTCTAAAAAATTTATGCAGACAACTAGAAAAATTATCTTTAATTAGACATATTATGAGCCTAATTTGAGTAATAATTTAGGGAGAAACAATTCATGGAAGTGTCAGCCATGTACAACGCTCCTGCACATGCCTCCCTGTGCAGTCCTCACTCAAACGAACATACATAATGGAATACATCTTCGATTGATACCAAATTTTGACAACACATAGATAACACCTCAATCTTCAATTTGATATAAGGCATAGCCATATATGACCTCTGTGGAAGGAGATATGCTCTCCCCAATTTTGCCTAAAAACTGGTTACTTAGCGTTAAATGTGTTTACTTAACAAACCTTAATTACTTTTGATTATAAATCCTAATTCACATTAATTCTTGGATTTTTATATTATTAAGTCACATTATGAAATATCATTAGTCCCATTATGTCATGATACTTAAATTTTATTAATTTCTTAATTAGTGCACCTAAATCCTACTTTAGTCCAATTTTAGAGTTTAATCCTTAATTAGTGTATTATGCAAAGTCCACTTCACTTAACCACTAAATTAATATCCTAATGAGGTCTTAATATTAATTTTAACATAGTGAACCTACCTTAAGCCTACATGGCTGAATTGTTTAGGTGTTAATATTAGTATTTTTAAGCCTATTTCTTAGTCATTTCATTAGTTAATTAAGTCCTACACTTAATTAGTCCACTAATCCATCATTTAATTAAATTTTAAACATAAAACCCTAATCATACTATTTAGGGCAGATTTGATTAAGTGGTATTATTAGGGTTCAAATCCATTCCTTAGTCATAATTAGTATTCTTAAGATTAAGGGTTGCATTTTTAACCTTTCCCTTGGTTCCACCTATGATTATCCACACTTTAGACCATCAAGAACCCATTTTTATCAAATTAAAACATCAACCCCATAGAAAACTCATGATGGCTGAATCACATAGGTGGATGGGAAAGCATTTTTGTCAACATTTCTCCAAGTAATCATGCTTACTTCTTCAAGTTAGCTCCAAGACTTCAAACTTCCACTTTTCTCAAGCAAGGATGCATCTTTTCCACAAAGAACACACCTTTAAGAAAGACTCAAAGTTAGAACTCAAGAACACAACTCAAAGGTGGAATTTAATAAGAAAAAGATTCAAGGTACTTACACTAAAACTAAAGTAGACAAGAACCAAAAGAGTGTTCTTCAAAGAGAACTCAAAACATCATCTCTAAGGCTTGAACTTGTCAACACCATGGCTGTATGGAAGGAGAGTCACCATGAGATTTTGGTTTTAGCAACAAAAATGGTATATTCTTGAAGAGGATGATGAAAGGAACAACTTTGATGAAGGAGGTTTGGTGATTTGGTGGGGTTTTGGAGATGAAATCTTAGAGATAAGTGAGAGCAAAATTTGAAGTTTGAATTTTAGACAGAGAAGTGAGAAGAGGGGGGCTGATTCAGATCTGAAATGGGAGGGGAATGTGCCCTAATTATGGTTGCCATGTCACTTAAGTGGCATTCGTCCTTTAGTGAGACCCGGTGTAATTTTTAACTAATCCGTCGTCAAATTTTTACCCGAAAAATCCCAAAACCCTAACTTTAAGTACTTAACATTAATTTTGTCTAATTATCATGTTCATAACTTAAAAATTTGATTAGTAGATCACAGATCCACTAATAGTTGTTTAATTACACTATAGTCTTTATCGGTGTTCTTAACTGTACCCGGATTTCATAATCGTCTTAACTTTAACATTTTTGGTCTAATTATGACTTGTTAGGCATATATTGGTCTTTATTTCCATTTTCTCATCTTTTTCCCGTTTCGGGATTCTACCGGTTGCTGCTACAACAGTACAAAATACTCGGCAAAAGTGACTTTTCAAAAATACCCCAATATGGGTATCAGTCTTCATCAAATCATATCCTAACCTCATTCATGATGTTTATATCATTAGATTAGATCTCTAACTATAATTTGCTCTCTTGAAGCTATTCTACTGACAATTACTGCGTCAGCAGTCAAAAATAACATATGAAAACTCAACTGTTCAGAATACCCTCAATATAGGTATCAAACTTCATCAAATCTTATGCTTACATCATTTATGATATTCATATCATTAGGATAGCTCTCTAACTTAAATCCATTGTACTGGAGTTACTTTACAGTCTATTACTGTGTCAGCTCAAACACAACAGATGAAAATTCACCTGACTGAAATACCCTCAATATGGGTATCCAAATTCTTAGAATTCCATTCTCATTCTATTTATGATCATAAGGTCCTCATCATAACTCTCTAATTTAAAAGTTATATAATTAGGGTTATTATATTTATAAAGGAGAATTACTTGATAACAGAATGGTAGCTATAAAAAAAATCCAAAATCAGTAACCCAATCCAGATTGAGCAGTTCATCAATGAGGTATATGTGCTTTCCCAAATCAACCATAGGAACGTGGTAAAGCTCTTGGGGTGTTGTATAGAGAAAGAATTTCTCTCGCTTGTCTATGAATTCATTCCTAATGGTACCATTTCTCAGCATCTTCATGATCAAACACAATCGTTAAGACTCTTATGGAAAACACGATTGAGAATAGCAACAGAAACTGCTGGAGCCCTTGCATACTTGCATTCTGCTGCTTCAACACCAATCATACACAGAGATGTGAAAACTTCTAATATACTACTAGATTCTGATCTCACTGCAAAGGTTTCGGGTTTGGGAGCTTCAAGGTTTATTCCTCTTGATCAAACTCAGTTAACCACTTCTGTGCAAGGGACTCTAGGGTATCTTGACCCTGAATGTGTCCGCGCGAGCAAATTAGCTGCGAAGAGCGACGTTTATAGCTTTGGGGTTGTTCTAGCAGAGCTAATCACAGGGAAGAAGGCATTTTGTTTCAGCAGGCCTGAGAGTGATAGAAATCTAGCAATGTACTTTGTTTCTTCAATGAATGATGGAAGGTTACTTGCAATTGTGGATAACCAAATAATAAATGAGGCAATTGTGGATAACCAAGTAATGGAAGTTGCCAATATCACAAAAAGTTGTTTAAGTGAGCAGGGGAAGGAAAGACCTACCATGAAAGAAGTGGCAATGAAACTTGAAGGACTGAGAATAATGATAAATAATGGGAAAACATTTTCTAATGTTACATGGGAATTTAACTCTTATGTTAGTGACTCTTCGATTTGCGTGCAAAACTTTTCTTTTCTTTTTCTTTTTCTAATAAATATAGGGTCCACCATTAGTTGAGTCACAACATGAGAATTGAATTCTCATGTAACATGAGAAAATCAAATCCCATAAATAATTAGGTGGTAAAGATTATGCATTCATAGTGATTACCAAGTCTGTCCTTACTCAGAACTTGATCCGAACCTTTCATAATGCATGTGAATATGCTTTCATGCATTAATAAACTTGATGTTTCCTTTAGTTTCGTGTATAGTAGTGTTTTAAATCTTCTATAAAATTTCTGCATACATTTTTATTTGTTCACTTTTTTTTTCTTTATCTGAAAAGATGTTTTGTACATAAATTTGAAGAAAATTATATTTATAAATTTTTTGGCTTATAAATTCTTGCGCCAAATCTTAATTGTTGATTTTTGCCAATTTGATAATTATAGTTATTTGAAATTAATAAATATGAGCCATTAAATTATAATCATCATATTGACGAAAATAAATAATTATTCTTATATATAAAAATTTAACAAGAAATGATTAAATGAATTTAAGAAGAAAATATTTAGCAATAAAGCAAGTTTTCTATTTTTTTTTTACTCTAAAAACATATTTTTAGAACAAATTTATCAAACAATTTTTTTGGTTCTTTAACTTTTGAAACTCTTTTCAAAATAGTATTATCAAACAGATTTTTTTTCCTTTTTTTTAATTCTAAAAAATAGTTCCTGATAATTATTCAAAAAAAAGTTCTTAAAAACAAAATATTAAAACACAATCAAACATATATACCCTATGTTTCGTAGTTTACATAAAGGGGTAAAATATAAAAAAAAAAAAAATTGAATATTAATTAATTAGGCGCCGAATTTGATTTTTAGTAGCGCTAATAGATTCATTAATATCCTTGACCAATTTTTCATTGTTTAAATCTCTATTGTTAGTTTAATTTCTCTCTCGAATCATGAAGATGGAAAATAGAAGCTGAAAGTGTTTCCAACTTCCAAATAGAAAAGTAAGAAACCAGGTAATTAACAATGTTAGGACTTAGGCACCAAGCCCGCCAAAATACTTGGCATCAGATTCACGACTCCTTTTTTAACCAGGTAATTCTTGAGCAGTCATTATTTCTCCAACGTTCTATAGCCAAAAGCTTACAAAAGTCAAACATCGATTGCGACATTAATTAAAGGAGATAAGTTGTCTCATGTATAGAGATAAATTTGTGGGCTTCACAACTAAAAAAAATAAAAGGTGGGACAGGTATCGAATGGTGTGTAGGAGAGAAATTTAAGGAAATAAATTGAAATACTGCTTTAACGAAAATATTGAAAACCGAAATGCAACATCAAAGGAAATGAAAATTGTGACTGCTAATCTAGAATATTCTGATGATAGTGCTTGATATTCAATTGAGCTGCTAGTCGTTGAAGTGGGCTCCTTTGGTTTCGCTTGGGCTTGGCGATGGATTTAGGATTGGCTGTGATGGGCCTATTGTGTCAAGGACCACAACAGACTTGCAGACATTGACGAACGAAAGGCCTACCATAAAGGAAGTGAAAATGGAATTGGAGTGCATAAGAAGCAACAATTGATTACAAAGTAACTGCTTCTTTGCATCTCTCTGTTTTAAGCTACAAGCCACTTATAAGTATAAGTTGGACTAAATAAGTTTTGGGAAAAATTCTTTTTTATAAAGAAGAAAAAAGCTGAAAATTAAAAGCTCCTAAGAGAAGTTTTGTTTAACTTTTATCTGCTTTTCTTGAATTGTTTTTTTTTTTTTATCTACTCAAAGAAAAGAGGATCCAAAAAGGTTCTAACACCCAACACTGAATGCTAAGCTATGAAGCACCAATACATAGAAAAAAAAAATTTCCCTTCCCATACACATATTGTCGTATCGGATAGAAACACACAAGTTGAGCTATTTTAAAAGGAAATATTATTTTCATGTGATATGATGCACTCACAAATTAAGGTTAAAACCCACTTCTTTTAAAGACTAGGCCTACACAAAACGGGGTGAAAAAATCGAAAAGGGTACCTAAAGGGGCATAAGGAAGCAGGAAGAGCCACAAAACCCTCTTCGATCCACAACACAACACAATTTGAAGCACTCTCCTTAAATTCTCATCATCGCCCTCTTCCGCCGAGGAGGAGGTTGCTAACGCTGTGGGTTTACGGTGAGCCTCGCACCACAAATGGTTCCTCAAATTGGTGTGTTTCTCTGCAGAGAACCAACGGGTGGAGCTTAAGGAGTTATGAACAGGTTTTGGCTTGCGCAATTGGGGAACATAGATGGAAGATTTTGAGGCCAAGGATTTGGGTGAAAGGAACGAGCACAGAGATGCCGGGAACGGCGTCGTTGTGGTCGCTTCAGAGAAGCTTGGGCATTGAGTGGTTCAGTTCACCGTTCAGACTTGTGTGTGTGTGAGACAAAATAATTTCGTTTTGTTCTTTTTTATATTTAAAATTGTATGTATTTTTTCTTATATCTATTAGTTAATGACTTATTTAATCATTTTTATCTCACTTGATTATAGAATTAATCATTCAAATCAAATCTTTTAAGGCTTACATAATTTCTTTATTTAAACTTTTTTACTTATTATTCTATAAATTCGATATACCAATTTATTATCTAAGTGAAATAGAGTTTAAATAGGGATAAAAAGTAGAGTTTAACACTTTTTTTCAAAAATTATAAGTGAGTCTTTATATTATTTAATCATCATTATATTAATTATATAATTATCTAATTTCTTAATTTAAACACAAATTTATTTCATTGGACTACAGTACAATTGAATAATTTATTTGTCTTTATGATTTTCCTTTTATTATATATTTTGTTAATGTGAAATATACTATTTATATTAAAAATATTATTTAATATTAAAATGTATAAGAACATATCAAAATACTAATATTTTTTAAGTAACGTATCAACATCCCATAGCGAATGTATTGGAAATTTGTATGATGAGAATCTGTTTCATTGATGGCAAGCACTAAGCACTAAGAGTACCCATCATCAACATTGAAACTAAGGATACCAGAATGAATGCACATATAACACTAAATATGTGGATTTGTATATTTTCACGTGGAAAAGTTGTCATGTTATTTAATCACAATTCCTTATTGACTATGAGATAAAAGAGAATAAAATATATAATTTTTAAATGAATGATTGTGATTAACCTATGATTATTTTTCCACGTGAGAGGATCTAAATCCATAAATCGCAGAATGAAAAGCACACTAGCCTGAGTCTTTTGAAATTCAGTATTATAGTAAGCGAAAAGCAAGCCAAATAACAGAGACACCTATATTCATAATATTTGCATATATAATTCGACGCATTTTCCCAACTAATTCAACTGTGGTCCATGTCACGGACTTTGTTTTCCTTCAGAGATGGAAAGGAAAACAAACGAGCGAGAAAATCGACCATGGTATCAAACATCATTCTCTTCACCAATTTTCTTCTAGCTGGAATGACAGTTGCATTGATCTTGAGGTTGCGCAGGTCATTAACCTGTGTCTCTGACTTGGTATGCATCTTCACCACCTTCTGGTACTCTTCCCCACCCAAGGCCACCATGGTTTGCCACCTGAATTCAGCTTCGTTGCTATATCCACCTCAGTAGGAGATTCTCCCTCTCTGTTTTTGTTTCTCCCTATTGGCTATGTTTCCGATGTAGAAACATATATGATATATATATTGGAAAGTTGGTCATGACTTTCCTAACATGTTTTTTTTTTATCTAAATAATAAATATAATTTACCTCTTTAAATTATTATTATTATTATTATTTTGGAAACCCTAAATTATAAACGTTAGGCGTAAAACATATTTAAGATATAATATTTATCAAGAAACATTGAATACATAGCATTGAAGTACTGAACACGGCCAAAAAATTTTAAGATACGTCGTTATAAATGAAACATAATATTATAAAGGAATTACTTCTTTTTTTTTACTACCAAATCTTAACCGTTGATTTCCGTCACTCTAATAATTATAATTTATTGAAAATTAATAATTAATTAATAAGTGTGATCCAATAAATTATAACCGTTAGATTGACGAAAATCAACGCTTAAAATTTAATAGTAAGAAAAAAAGATAATAAATATAACCTCCACTATACTTACCCAAAAAAAATATAACCTCCACGTATACTTACCAAAAAAAATATAACCTCCCCATATTACAATATGAAAATACATTACATATTATTATGTTGCCAGGTTTCTGTAAAAGAGTCATCGAGATAAAAACTTCTTTTAGCGTATATGACCTTCATTTATGCATAATCACAATGGAGACATTAAACTGTCCAGCATAATATTTGATACTATATTCATAAGAGACATACATTTAATTTTAGTTTTCATTCTTATCTTTTTAACTCTGATTTTAACTAAAGTGATACAGCGAAAAAAAAACAGCTAAAATTCGACTAGGTATATATTGAGGAAATTAATGAATATAAATTAGGGTATTTGATTGATTACAATTATGTGTCAAATATATCTCATAAAGAGGACAACAAATCATATGATATCTTTGACTGTGCGCAAAATAGTTTGGGCTCAACTATTGTATCACTTATTATTTATATGGAAGGGAACCCTTCCTTGATTATTACTGAGAAGGAGAGAGATATCATCAGTGTAAATGTAAATCCAATGATTAAACCATGATAAATTTATGTGTTTTTTATTTTATTTTTACAGTATGTGTGTGTGTGTGTGAACATGCTTAAAATAGAATAACTTCCCTCTTATACCTTTCTGTTGAATTCGAGGAAGATTCAGGCCGATGCAAGATTGATACTCATGATGGTGTTGGTTAAACTTTATCTCTAAAAAGGGTGGTTTGTTTATCGTGTTCACATTGAAAATCAGATTAGAATCTTAGAAGCACCGGGATATAGAAGAAAAAGGGAATAAACTCTGCAAACTTTCAACATTTGTATTGATGGATGTTCGACAGCAAATATGTAGAATTAGATTTCTAGAAGTTGACGTCCTCATTGAAGAAAACTTTAATTTCCACAATATTCACATTAATCTGTCGTTACATTTTCGGGGTAGTTTCAACTTTGGAAATAAGCATACTACAATACAATGAGAAGGGACAAGACAGGCATAAGTTAAAGCATTATTCTCTCCAGCGACCTTTTTTTGTGGTATTACATTTACCCCGTTTGAGAGAACGATGCTTTAAGATTTCACTTTCTTATTTCATCAAATTCTATCCTCTCAAAAAAAAAAAAAAGATTACATAACAAATTAAAGTAGGATAGGACAACATTACCACACAAAGAAGAAGAAGAAGGATACAAAGGACAATAAATTAGAAAACCATGATGCATTTTAGTCGAAATTCAAGACAAAGCAGGTATCACATTAGTTCTAGCATTGAGCGGATTATTAAGGAGAAATTTTAAGCAAGCGCAATTTATCGTGTCATATTTTATATGGTGTTTATTATTTTCCTTTTATAGGAAAAATTTTCTCTCCTATTACACTTACAAACCAACAATGGACCCACCAAAATAAGAAAGAAAAAAAAAATGGACCCCACCACATCAATTTTTTCACTTTACAGGTGAAGAATGATATCTTCAAGAATAGTAAAACCCATTTTATATTCTCAAATCATTATTATTTGATACTGTCCGCGATATACGTTCTCACTTTTTATATTTCAATCACTATTATCAACAATATTGAAGGAATATCCCTAATTGACAAGGGCATGATTGAGTCAAGTAGATCCTACTTCAAAGATTTTGCTCTCTCTCTCTCTCTCTCTCATGTAGTGTAATGGTAATTGTTGAATTTTAATGAAGTAGAAAATGGTCATAATGCAAATCCTACTGTAATTGACAAAGATTTCGATCCCACTCTCTCTCTCTCTCTCTCTCTCTCTCATGTAGTGTAATGGTAATTGTTGAATGTTAATGAAGTAGAAAATGGTCATAATGCAAATGACTTGTGCTCCGGATTGCTGTAATTACCAAAGTGATTGTTTATTCCATGCGCGTGACTGAGTGAGCATGTTGTTGGTCCTACCACAAAGACTTGGTGTTCTTTCTCCTTCTTTCTACATGAGATAATTTTATTTTCTACATATACATAAATTTGTATGGAGTTTATGTAGAGCTATATGAATAAAAGAGAAAAATATATATATATTTATGCGTATACAGAAAATCATAAAATTATTTTCTATAACATCAAAATATTAATCCCATTATTATAACTTATAATGATTCTCATTGAAGGGAGATGAAGGGCTAATGTTCATATTAGAGAGGACGTGTGCTCCCGAGTGGTAAGTGCAAAGTGACCAAGAATGATTAATTGAAACAGGTATTACCGAGTGTATATGTATAGACCTTACGTCAAAAGACGTGCCTTAATTTAATAGTCTCACTTGCATCTAGTAATGCTATATATACAACCACAATTGTAAAAGATCTTAATCATGGTCATTGGATAAGGTTTAATATTTCTAATATCATAGGAGATAAATTTATTTTCTCTCTATATATAAAAGTATATAGTACCCATACAGTCATGAGAGAAAAAAAGAAAAAATACGGACCTGTTCTGTCTGAAAGATAGAGATGTCCAACCGGTGGCTGGTATATTTTATGTAGGATCTAGGTGCCCTCTCTCAGATATCTATGAACGAGATACCCTTGAGGGTAGGCTGATCACTGTGCACAATAATATCGACACAGTCAAGGCGTGGGGTGTGTGCACAGTGACAAGCTAAGAGAGAGGGTTTTTAGAGAGTCCCTACCTTTGGGACTTACCTCGTATTTATAGAGATTACTTGTGGGTAGTGTGGATTGGCCTTTGGTGCCTCTGATAGGACCCTTCCTGCTTGCTGTGTAGTTACTGTGTTGTCGGATAAATATCATTGTTTGATATCTGAGTCAATGCTAACTCAGATCTTGGATTGCCCTTTGTTAGGCTTGCTTCTTAATGAGCCATTATACGGGTCCATAACATGACCCAACTTTAATTGTTCATCTAGATCATAATCGTTTTCATTTGTATGGGACCTTTCTAGCTAGAGGAATTACTCATCTTCTAAGTCTGAATTGGGATGTTTCTGCAAGCATCTTCTCCTTCTCCAAGAGGGGAAGTTTTTCAATTAGGGAAATAGTTAGAGCAGGAAACGAGCAACTAATAAGCTAAGCGAACAAAGCTATATATATATATGGATTATTTGCATTTTTTCTTTTTAAAAAAAAGGAGGATAAAAAATTCTGAATTCTTGCAAAAGGTCATGAATTATCCATTTACTTATTTAATTAAGAGTTGGTGTTTTATGATTTTCTATTTTTTAAAGGAATTTCGTTAATTATCTGATTTTTAGGAAAATAACGGGGAAAATTATCGTAAATGATAATGGTATAGGATAGGTACTGCTTTGTGCAATTTTCCGATAATTAAATAGATTTTATTCTTAAATCAAATCAAGAGATGTTAATAAATAAATAAAAAATACACCTAAATTAAGAGATGTTAAGAAATAAGATAAACAATATTTAGATTTATGAAGAAAAAAACACCTAAATTTATTTAAGGAAAAAAATATTTATTATTTTAAAGGACTTAAATTTGTGACATTTTAAATGAATTTATTATATTTTGTTACATATTTAGTGATTTTTCGTGATCTCTTTCATCCATAATATTAAGAGAAGAGAAAATTTGAGAGTATCATGGATGCTGGAGAAAGTAAAAAATTACCAAAAGTTTCAATTAAAATTACAGAAACTTGTATTTTTAAAATGACAAATATTTTACCCTTAATTTAAATATAAAAAATTAAATCACAGTCAAACATACCCTATGTTTCTTAATTTACATAAAGGGGTAAAATACCAAAGATTTGAATTTTAACTAAGTCAGGTGCTGAATTTGATTTTTAGTAGCGTTAAAATAATTAAATTAAGATAGAATTAATTCATTAATATCCTTGACCATTTTTTCATTGTTTCGTTAGTTTAATTTCTCTCTCGATTCATGAAGGTTATGAAGGAAATCCATACCGATGAACCAATGGTTGCAGAGATCATAATATTTTCTTTATATAACTTTCTTTGTTCATGATTTAATTTTTCGATTTTTGGATTCTCTCATGTGTAAAAGTGGTCATGTCATAATGTTATTTGATCACAACCACTCATTAAAAATGAGATAAGAGAGAAAAAAATATATAATTTTTAAATAAGTGATTTGTACTCCGGTTGATTAATTCTGCTTCTTATTTTATCCAATATTTCCTTGCTCTGCAGTTACCAATAGATAGACAGACAAATGTAGAAACAAGATTGATAAACATAAAATAAATTAATTCATATTCATCCTGTTGTTTTTTTTTTTTTTGGTACATTAATTGTGTTTCTTTTATTTTAAAATAAGAGGTGATAATTCCTAAAGAACAGCCCCACGGCCCCCAGCAGCCAGCACACATTTAAAATGGTATAATTCCATTTAGTAACTTCAAAATTTTAGTAAACTAAAACAAATTTACTTCAGTTAGGTTTGACAATTCAGTTATTTCTGTTGCGGACTTTGAAGGGAATGGGAAGATAATACAGTTACTTGTAATCATTTTTTCATTTCTCATGTATAAAAATAGGAGTTATCACTTCTCATGCAACAGCCAAAATTTTCTTCTCGATGAGTCAAAAAAGCATTGCACGTTTCTCGATGAGTCAGCTATAAAAAAACTTCAATTACTGTCATAGGAGAACTATATTCCCGATAAAAATAATAATAATAATGCTTGAGCAAGTCACTCGTCGTTATTTCTCCCAAGTTTTCTAGTAAGAGATTATAAAAGTGAAATATTTATTACTGACATTAAGTAATAATGGATTTGATTCCGACTGTCATAGCTAGAGGTCGCAAAACGGGTTGTTTGCTCCGTTCCAGTCTGCCATAAGTTAGACAAAAAACGGGTTTGCTCGCCTCGCCCTGCCTTTAAAAGTGAGCAAGAAAACTCAGCTCACCCTGTTCCGTCCTGTTTGGGCGGACGGGCTGCCCGCCAAACTCGTGATATTTTACACTAAAAAAACAATTAAAAATTCCAGCCTGAGCGGGATTGCAGACTTGGCGGGGCGGGCTTGGCAGACGGCGGGTTAGAAAAACTCAACTCGCCTAGTCCCATTTGACGGGCAGACTAAGTCCATTTTTCCATCTCTAATTATAGCGACAGAGAAAAGTTAAAAGACTCAAACTCAAAACTTAAAGAACTTGTGATACATATTAGCATCTAAAGAAAACATAAATTGAAATACAACTTCAAAGAAAATGAACATCGAAATGCAATATTAAAGGAAGGGAAATAATTTTTTCATGTCGTAGGAAAATAGTTATCTCATGTTGTAGAAACAAAACTACAAGTGAGATTCACAGGTAAAAGGAAAGAAAAAAAAAAAGAGATGGGATCAAATTTTTTTTATGTGTATAGAAAAATTATTTCTCTTATGTAAAATGAGATAAGTATTCTCTTAAAGAAAAGGTCAAAAGTTTGTACGTTATAGGATAAAGTTTTAACTTTCCTGAAAAAATAGAAATAGTTCCATTAAAAGTTGATGAATCTCACGTTTGTTTATTTGTACAGGAAAGTTGAAAATTTGTCTAAACAAACGTTTAACTAGGAGTGTTATCGGAACGAGCTGAGCCGAGCTTTAGTCTTAAAAGATTAAGCCTGTGTTTAAAGGTGTTAGCCTAACACAACCTGTTATCTGTTATGATTATAATTATCGGCCTATAGCCTGATTTATTTACAAAAATTAAAAGTTTGGTTTAGCCTGTTAGCCTATTTAAAAAAAATAAAACAACAAAAATTTATTCAAACAAAATATATGATCCACAACACTAATAATTTCAAAGATTCACAAATTCAATGTATATCAAAAAAACATAATATAAAACAAAATCATTCAAAAAGTATCTTTAACCAATAAAATGGTGTGAAATGGGTTGAGGAGAGAGAGAGAGGTGGCTATTATGAATAGTATAAAAAATATAAAATAAAAATAAAAGTTAGTATACAAGGCCAGTCTGAGAGGCTTTAAGCTGAGTTTTTGAATTGAAGCCCGAGACCTTTTTATTAAATGAGCTTTTATATAAGTTGAAGTCTGGTTCCAACAACCAATTTTAGACATGTAATATCATGCATTTACGGGTCGAGCCAAAGGCCTCTAGTTCATTTAGCACCTCTACTTTTAACATAACCTAGAATATTCTGAAGATAGTGATTGTTCTTCAATTGAGCTGCTAGTCGTTGAAGTGGGCTCCTTTGGTTTCGCTTGGGGCTTGGAGATGGATTTAGGATTGGCTGTGATGGGCCTATTGTGTCAATTGGACCACAACAGACATGCAGACATTGACGACAGGCCTTCCATAAAGGAAGTGAAAATGGAATTGGAGGGCATAAGGCAAATGGAGAAGCACCCATGGATTAGAAAGTAACTAAATCTAGAGGAGACTCATTACTTGCTTCATGAGGCATCATCTAGCATTTATGAACATGGTATGGCGGCACCGGGGATCATGTACTAATTGCCTTTGATGATGGAAGATGATTATGTTTCATAAAAAAAAAATAGATACGTTCAAATGGATTCAACTAATTCAATTTCTGATTCAAATTGGGACTCTCGATAATCAAATTCATTATTTTTTAAGCCTGGTCAAATTCTTAAGATTTAATTGGGAAGCCACAACACCAACAACTCTTGCACTTTAACCTTATTTTTTTTAATTTTCACAAGACAATACACACATTCCATTTTCTGCAGTATATTTTGCCACCATGACCAAAATGTTTCACAATGAGTGTCACCACCAAAATCGCGATAGACTAGTCACCGAAAACAAAATTAAGGAGTTGTTAGTAAATTTATTTAAGTTAAAAAATCGTCAAACCAAGAAAATAATCTATAAAAACCAAGCAAGAATAGGGAGATCATTATGCACATAGAATGCGGAAAACTAAAACCACACCACTCTTGCTACATTCCTGTTAGTTATCTAAATCAGTTTTTCGAATTAATAACAATCCTAAAAATTATTTTATGATGCATTTTCGAAATAAAAAAATAAAAAATTTAATTTTGTGTTAACATGGTGAACCGACAAGAGAGCCCAAATATGTAACTCGGTCGGGCGTTGCGATTACTATAGGGGTGTCCCGGAAAGCAATGGTACAGACCAAGGTTATGAAGGGAGGTCAGGTCCTAGGTGTTGTGTGTAACAATGATGGGTGATGTTAGGTAGTTGTAATGGCTCTTTGAAGTGATAGAGTAATGACTTATAAATTAGTGACTTGATTCCCCCCCTCCCGAAAGGAGAAAGAGGGGGTATTTATAACCAGCCAAGCCTGAGCCCCATACAGATAGGAAGATGAATGAGGGAAAATTATATCAGGTGCTGACAACAATTATAGTCATGTGTATTTGGGACTTTATAGTCATGTGTATTTCCCACTGATAGAAGATGCAAAGTTAGGCATATGAAGCACCGACACTTTAAAAACCCTGACGTGTCGTGTCCGACACTTCCCGACACTCTCGGACACTCCGACACTCCCCGACACTTCAACACCCGTTATAGAAATTCAAAAAAAGATTTAAAGGTTGTGTTGCGTTGAGTTTTTAGTTCCAACTGTTAGATTCATTGGATTACGATTATCATTTTATTGAGTTTAATATAAATATTTGGGATATCTTATGTTTTTTTGCAAAATTTATGAATATTACAAGTTTATATTCATTTTTTGTTAAATTATTGAATATTAAATATAATATACACTACATAAATTAAAAATATTATTTAATATCAAAACGTGTCCTAACGTGTCGAAATCTAACATTTTTTAGAATTAACGTGTCGGAGTGTCGTGTCGTATCGTGTCACGTGTCCCGTGTCAGTATCGGTGCTACATAGAGTTAGGCAGTTCTTCAGAAAATAAGTATTGCCTGTTAATTTTACGTAAATTGAAAAAAAAGATAAAGACAACTAACTACACAAATCAAAATTAAGCTAATCAATGACTAAGAATTTTTTTTATGAGAAAAATATTTTTTCAATTTTTTTAAATCTCAATCGATAATCAAAAGAAAAAACTCCTAATTTATTATTATATAGATTAAAATAAAAAAAATTGATAAAAGGAGGCAGTATATATAGGCACAATTTATTATATCAAAAGTTTTGGCCATTGGTAATTGGAAAATTTGTAGCAGTGTATGTACGCTGAAATCATCATAGTTAAAAATGAAATAAAAATTATGTAAGGTCACCGAAGATTTCTTGATAATGGTACAATGATTTAAAAAAAAAAACTTTCATTTTCTTTTACTTATTTTTTAGCATTGATCGGTATAAACTACAATAGGTCCACAAGGGTTAAAAGCCCAGAATAGGCCTAAGTATATATAGGCCCCCATAAATGTGCAATATCACCATCGCGCAAAGGACTCGAAAGCGCAATGGCCTTATTGCGCAAAACCACCTTATATTACTTAAAAGTTAAGTATCCTATAACGAACTAAGATCCAACGCGTTATAAGCCAACACACGAAAGACAGCTCCAGCTTGCCACCACTCTAAAAAGACAGACCAATACATAGACGTATGTCTGAAAGGCACCAACTGAGACAGATAAGTCTGCAGCCCACAAGAACCAATAAGAAGGCATGTCGCCTACCAAAGGCGGCAAGAGACTTGCTATATAAACGAAGGGTACAAACCCAGATACGATCATCTAATTCATATAAGAATATAACATAAGCCTAGCATTGATACTGACTTGAGCGTCGAAGTGTCATTGCAGGCAGGGGCGGAGACAGGGGGAGGCTAGGGTGGGCGGCCACCCCCCTTCCCCCTCAAAAAAAAAAAAGATTAATACACTTGAAGGCCAAACATGGTATTGTTGTTACTGTTAAATGTGCTTCTTTTGTAAGTTCTGATTTGAAATCCAAGTTGAAATCTACCTCTTGTGTAACCTTTTCTGCATTTTCTTTTTTATTTTCATAGAGGGAGGATATTCTTACTACCAATATTTTCTACTACTAACTTACTACCTATCTAATCACCATTGAATCAAAGAGAGAAAGTTAAAAAGTTTTTGAAGAAAGAGAAAATGTTGATCCAATGGGGATTAGATAGGTAGTAAATTGGTAGTAGAAAATTTTGGTAGTAAGAATATCCCTCCTCATTTTCATATACTATGTTTTGGTTAATGAAAGCTTTGGCCTTTTTGTCATCCTTTTGCTTTCTTTTCATTTGCATGGTTGTGTTTCTCTTTGTGTAGTGATTTCATATAGAGAAAATTGGTTTGCTCTAACTTAAAAGATTCACTTTTTGGGGCAACTTGGTTGTCGTCTTTTATTTTATTTTTTTTTAAAAAATATAGTTAAAATCATTGTTTTAGTTAAGACACTTTTTTTAATTATTGCTTTAAACTACTTTTTATGTCTGTTGGACCCGATCAAAAGTACATTTTTTTAGTCTTCCAAATATTGTTAAATATTAATATTTTGGTAAGAAATTACCTAAATGAGTTCCTATGAGGTCAATAGGTAAAATAAATAGTTATATTATGCAAGATAAAAAATTAATTTTCGCCCCTGCCCACCCCTCCAATCCTGGCTCCGCCACTGATTGCAGGTACCCCAGTCAGATCTATTACTCCAAGGAAGCTCAACATCCATTAGCTAGGTTTTTTAAATAGGTTTCTAAATAGGTCAACACCCAACCCAGAGTCTTTAATCTTCAACTGTGTGTGGTTTAGCCCAGTTTATATTGGATTGGACCGATCAAGCATAAAAGTATATATCAATACTAAATTAATCTGCTTAAAAATATTAACATTTGACAGTAGAGAAAAAAGTAATCAAATAATAAATGAGGCAAACAAGTCGAGTTTAAACATTAAATTTGCCTCGTTTCAATACATGTACACAAAGCTTGAGTAGCTTCTTCTTTTTTCTTACATATTAATCCTAAAGTTTAATGTATAAGTAGATTAGGCTAGACTTTTATTTAAATAAATCAGGTATATGTTAAAAACCTTATGTCTGGTCTGGCCTACTAGCCTATGAATTATAAATCTGGTTTGGCCTATATTTTAAAAATAAAAGTCTTGGTCTAGGCCTGTAACTAGCCTGTTTAAACCTATTATATATTCAATAATTAAATAAAACTAAAATAATATTACTTTCTTATTCAAAATTATTAAAATAATTATTTTATTTAAAATAGATAATAGGGTTTATCATCTATCATTTAACATGATCACAAAAACTTTTCTACACACACAACATTTTGTGGGGCCCACAGCAAAAAAAAATAAAAAAATTCCGGCATGCAAAACGAATCTCTATTACATAACACAATCATTTTTGCTACAACATAACTCTTATAAAACCCTAGAAAATATGACATAGGTCGACCTGTAAGTTTATAAGCCCGACATATACATAATAAAACTAAAAGTCTATGCCCTGCTTTCTAAATAGGTTTTTTTGAAAGCATTGACCTGTTCTACTTGACTATTTTGTAATATCTAGTCTAATCTAATATAGGTCAGGCCGTAAATTCCTATATAGGTTGATCTAACTCATTTACACCCTCTGTATGAGCATATTAGACTTACTTACACCTCTAATTAAATATGTGTTAACTGCCCGCCCAAAAGAATGTGTTAACTTTTTAAAGGTGAATTTTAATAAAATGGTCTCTGTAAGCATTTTAATGTCACTGGTAATGCATATTAATATTGGAAAAGATATTTGTCATTGTAACCACCTGAATCAATTGGTAATGAATTATTATAACGTTGTCTTGTGGGAGAGCTATAATGCTCATAAGATCCTATCTGGTTAGAAACAGACCAGTAGAGTGATCGATGAACTGAAGAGAGCGTTTCAATACAATATTCAAGGGTTTATTTTTTCTGTAATTAATGTAGATAAGTTATCTACAATAAGTCCAAAATGACGCCATTTTGGAAATAAAATCAAAGTATTTTTGTAAATATAATTTATTTTAGGGTTATAATAATCTTTTTTATTATAATTTTTTATCTTTTAACTCAAAACGACATCATTTTGAGAGTAAATGTAGATAACTTATCTGCAGAAATATTAAAGCTAATATTTAATCAATTGAAAAGTAAATTTTGATAAATAAAAAAATAATTGGTTGAGTTTTATAGTAAAACACTATTATAACAAAGGGTTCGCTTTCTCTGCAGTAAGCCCAATACGACTCATTTTGTGTCGGAAATCATTGTGTTTTTGTAATTTTAATTTATTTCAGGGTTATAATAGTCTTTATGTTTATAATTTTTTAAGATTTCAATCACAAAACGACGTCATTTTGGGAATAAATGCAGATAACTTATCTACATTAACTGCAGAAACATTTTTCCCTGTAAAAAATAGTGTAATTTCTTTCACAAAAAAAAAAAGTGTGATTTCACTACACAAAATTATGTCCTTTAAAAATAAAAATTTCCTTATTAATTTTTTAAATATATATTTATATAATATTGCTTTTATAAACAATGTTGGTATAAGATGTATGTTGAATTTTAAAGGCAATTTATAGTAAAAAAAAATCGTTACATTTGCTAACAAATTTTCCTAACCTTTTTTTTGCTTGAACAAAAAATATTAAATGATAAGAGAAAAAAATAAATTATATTTTAAAACTCAAAAAGCCTTTTGATATTTTCTTCTTTAACATTTGAAGAAAAATAATAATACTAAACTAGTAAGTATAATTTAGAAAAAAAATTATATTAAAATGACTTTGATGCGCAATTAATGGCTATACTCAATGTCAATGGAAGTTGGCTAAAATGTTAGTTTATAAGGATTGATCAAGCACGTACTTGACTCTTAAAATGAAAGATGTTTACCACAAAAGAATGAATGATTTTTCCATCTATATATTATAAATTTAGTGCTTGACTTTTTCTCACTAATATTTATTATTAAGTTATTGGGGAAGGATATTGTGACAACCAAGTTGTGTTACTACCAAGTGACTACCAATCAATCTCGCAATTAGATCGATTATCTTTATCCAACGGTTATATTTATTTCCATCTTTGTATGGTCATGATTCTCCATATTTAAAGTGAAAGCATTAAATATGGAAAATCATAACCATACAAAGGTGAAAATAAATATAAAGTATTAAATTTGGGAAATCATGACCATACAAAGATGAAAATAAATATAACCGCTGATCAAGATAATCGATCTAACGGTAAGATTGATTGGTAGTCACTTGGTAGTAACATAACTAGGTTGTCACAATATCATTCCCCTAAGTTATTAGTGCTAATATTTTCAATTTTATTTAACATTCACTTAGTCCCTAAGCATATGAACGCAAACCCTTTAGGTTGAAAACTCATTTGCAAAAAGAATCGCGACGAACAAAATATTTTTATAATTTTCTTCTTAAGTTTTTTGGATATAGTATTTCTCATATTGTAGGAAATAAATTTATCTTCTGCATACACATAAAAGTGTGTGGGACTCATATGGGACCATGTGAGAAAAAGATAAAGAAAGATAAAACATGAATTTTATGTGTATAGATAATAAATTTATATCTTATATTATGAGAAATAATAAACCCAAATTTTATAAATAGAATGTGTGTTTGAAAAAAAAAATCAACCAGGAGAAATGGACATGATATGCAAGCCTATGAGAATGTCAAATACCTTGAAATTAATGTAACTCATAATCGCTAATATAAAACAAAGCAACCAAATCAAGTCCTGACTGTTAAAAGGAAATCATATGATGTACCCTTGGTTTGAAACCCTAGGACCCAAGATTGCACCTACTGACGTTGAAAGGCATGGAATCGAACACAGATTTTTTGTCATAGGTATAGATCGCCAGAAGTCGGTGGTTGTTTGAATAGTAAATCTAGGTCTATTTTGATTAAAGTAAGCAGTATGTAAATATAGTGAGGTAACAACTTTTTTTTGCTTCAAATTATAACGAAGAACGACGAAGCAACCCTTTTCGCAAACAGTACTTGAGAATAGCCATGTCGTAGTTAATAGCCATGTCCCCATCCAACAGTGAAATAAACGCGTTATCTCTAGTCATATATTGTTGATGTGATTCTTTACAAATATTATTAAAGTGAAATATTTTTCTCATTTCGTTAGAGATAATTATCTCTTATCATACGTTCAACGAATTTTGTATCAACTTTTTTCTTTCCTTTTTCACTTTGTTTTAAATTATGGACCCCAGATATTTATTTCACACACATGTGGAATAACTATCACAAACAACGTAAGATTAGTAATTCCCATTATTAAACTCTCCCAATATACATATTGAAAATGTTAAGACCCAATATTGTAATACTTACGCTAAGACCCAACACTGAATGCTAAGCACTAAAAGCCATCATCAGCATTGAAAATAAGGCTTCATATATAACACTGAATAATTATGAATGGAGAATCAAAAGCACAAGAGCTAGAGGCTTCTGAAATTCGATCAGTATTCTAGTAACTACAAAAGCAAGCCAAATAACCTTCATTCACAGTAATTATATATATAATTCGATGCATTTTACCAACTAATTCAACATGTCACGGACCTTGTTTTCCTTCAGAGATGGAAAGGAAAACAAACGAGTGAGAAAATCGACCATGGTATCGAACATCATTCTCTTCACCAATTTTCTGGGAGCTGGAATTACAGTTGCATTGATCTTGCCGCGGTTAAGAAAGTCTTTAACCTGTGTCTCTGACTTGGTATGCATCTTCACCACCTTCTGGTGCTCTTCCCCACCCAAGGCCACCATGGTTTTCAGCTTTGTTGTTATTTCCACCTTAGTCTCTCACTCTCACTCTATTTTTGTTTCTCTCCGTAGGCTATGTTTCCCGAAGTAGTATAATAAGTTATATATATATATTGGAATTTGGAAAGTTGGTCATGACTTTTCCAACATGTTTTTTTTTTTAAATGATAATAATAAAAATATAAATATAAATTTAACTGTGTAATTAAATTATTATTTTTCTTTTTCTATAAACCCTAAATTATAAACATTAGGTGTAAAACATATCTAAGATATAATATTTCAGAAAAGTTAATGCAAATAAGTTATCTGCATTTACTTTCAAAACGACGCAGTTTTAGGATTGAAAAATTAAAAAATTACAATTATAAAAATTATAATAATCCTGAAATAAAATAAAATTACAAAAACACTATATTTCCGCCCCAAAACGACGTCGTATTGGACTTATTGCAAATAACTTATCTGCAGTAACTGCAGAAAAAGCAAACCCATATTAATATTTATCAAGAAACATTGAACACGGTCAAAAAAAATTAAAGATACATCGTTATAAATTAAGACATAATATTTCAAAGAAATAAATTATTATATTATTAAAGATACATTGTTTTTTCCCTAGAAGAGTCACTGAGATAAAGGGCCTATTTTCCTTTCAGTTGAATTTCTCTTTTGGATATTTTGCTTTATGACAATAAAGATGGGGAAGATTTAGACGGATGCAAGATTAATTGATTACTGATGGTGTTAGTTAGACTTTATAAAAAGGATGAGAATCATAGAAGCTATATAGCACAGGATATGTGGAAGAAAAAGGAAGGAATAAACTCTTAAAACTTTTAACTTTAGTGTTGACGGATGTTCAAAAGTTAGCTAGATTGCTTGAAGTTGACGTGCTCATTGCAGAAAACTTTATTTTCAACAATTCACATTAATGTGTCATTACATTTTCGGGGTAGTTTCAACTTTGGAAATAAGCATACGTACCACAATACAATGAGAAGGGACAAAGACAAGAATAAGTTAAAGCATCGTTCTCTCCACCGACCTTTTTTATGGTATTACATTTACACCCGTTTGAGAGAAGGATGCTTTAAGATTTCAGTTACTTATTTCATCAAATTACATCCTCTCTTATAGGAATTTAAGATTTTAATAATTCATTGACCTTTAGGGCTCGTTTGGTAGACAGGATAGGATAAAGGTGTGATATGATATGGGGCTGATAAGGGTAGGATATGATATGAGGCTGATAAACTCATATCATGTCATGTGTTTGATGAGCACCTGATTAGCAATATGATAAGATTATGTAAAAGGAGAAAAGAAAAAGAAAAAAAGAAAATATAATGCAATAAATACAAATATATTGGGTAGCGTGAAGATATATTGGGTATCCAATATTGATATCCTATCCTATTGAATCATAACACAACTCCCCCCATATGATAAAAAATCATGTATTGGATTGGATAAAATGAGACAATAGGATAAGCTAATCATATCCTATTGATCCACCAAATAAGAAATAAAAATATGATATGATAAGTTATCTTATCCTATCTTCCTTATTAGCTAGGTGCTCCAAACAAGGCCTTAACATATTAAATTAAAGTAGGATAGGACAAGGAGAAATTTTAGGTAAGCGTACTTTTTATTTTATTTTTGGTAGATATAGTAAGCTTAGTTTATCATGTCATATTTTATATTATTATTTTTTATGATTCTTGCAACTTTATACATGTTAAATACTCATTTAGGTACTTATAATAGAATATGATATATATTACCTAAAAAAAATTATTCAAATATAGTGATGACAATAGGTTTGGTGTTTCATCAAAATGAAAGACGAAGAGAAAATTACTGTATGCTTCTGATTGACAAGAAAGACGAGGAGGATCCAAATAAAAAATCAATAGATGATTGAAGAGTTATAACTTTGGTTAGAGACCATCCATAAAAGTATGGTTAGACATGAGAATCTTAAATTTGTTCGCATCAACAAATTTATAAGAAAGATGGGAGAACATGTGCAGCATAAAATATGGTATCGAATGGTCACGATTCTCCTTCAAGAATATTGATTTAATGATGATTTCCTGACATGGGCATGATTGAGCCAAGTAGGTCCTACCTACTTCAAAGATTTTGCTCTCTCTCTCTCTCGTGTGATGCGATGGTAATTGTTGGAAAGTTGATGAAGTAGAAAATGGTCATATATACTTCAAAGAATATTGATTTAATGATGATTTCCTGACATGAGCATGATTGAGCCAAATAGGTCCTGCTTCATAGATCTCTCTCTCTCTCTCGTGTGATGCGATGGTAATTTTTGGAAAGTTAATGAAGTAGAAAATGGTCATATTGCACATGACTTTGTGCTCTGGATCACTGTAATTGCCAAGAATGGTTTACTCAATGCGCGTGACTGAGGGAGCATATGTTGGTCCTACCACAAAGACTTTGTGTTCTTTCTCCGTGTCTTTTTTGTATCAATCTTTCATGTATTGTTATAATGATTCCCGAGTGGTAATTGCTAAGTGACCGACAATTGGTATTAAAGTCATGTTTGGACGTGAATCTAATTTTTTGATTTATTATTATTCAAGTAATTAAGTAGTATCGTGAAATATGGCATCTAAAATTTTATATTTGTTATTATATATTGGCATGTGTATCCTTATAATTTTTTTTTGTTAAAATTGATGCTTTTATTTGGTTTTTAGGCTTTAATCCATTGTAGAGATTTGATTGTATTTTCTTGAATTGTATCAAGGAGACTAATCTGTTATGATTAGGTTTTCTCATTGATTATTTATTTCAAATTTTTTATGTATTTTTGTTGTATTACAAAATTGTAATGAAAGAAGACTAAGAAGATGCAAAAAGAAGACATTTATGGCTATTTTGTACTTGTTTGTAATGAATCCGACATCCGATTGAAAATCCGAGATCGTAGAAAGATTCAGAACGAAAAATTGAGTCAAACAATAGTTGAATCGCACAAAATGGAGGTCGGGCACTCCCTCACTCTCCACCGAAAGTCTCTACGAGTGGACTGCACTCTCTCGGGGAAGATAGGGCACGTGGGAGCTCTGTTTGGGGTGATTCCGGTGGCCGTGGCTTTGTCTCATCAAAATGTTCCTGCCTTTATATTTCGTATCAACCAAATGTCATATGAAGGCGCAACAATCGTAACTGCTAGGGTTTCCAAAAAAAATGGTTAGGTTTTCTTGCCAGTTTTTGGTATTTTGGGCCTTTAAGCTCATGGTTGCCCAAAAAGGCTTGAACCAAAACCTTATGGACCCTTAAAGAAACTAGGTTTTTGCCTCTAATGGCTCATATTAAAAATTACACTCCCCTCCTCTTGTAGGTTTTCTTTCTCACTTCATGTGTGTCCCTTAGTTTTTAGATTTAAGTTTTTCAAATTCGAATTCGTTTAGTTACTCTAACTTTCTCTCTCATCAATTCGCATTCCTAGACTCGACCTCGTCGGAATCTTGTCGTCGCCGAAAATGTGAGACTCGTAGCTCGTGACTCGTGAGTTGTGACTTCTCTAGGTTTGTTTTCCATGTCTAATTTTAATAACAGAGTTACTCTTGACAATTCTTCGTAGAATAGATGGGTAAAAGCTTTCTCTGAAATAATTCCATACATTGCAGCAAGCAAGAGTTCCAGTCAAGCTGAGTCAATTTCAAATTCTGCATCTGAGGAATTTCGAGTTAGTTTATCCAGTGACTTCTCTAGTTTAGAGAATAAGAAAATTTATTTTTGCCAAGTTTCTAGTTATTAATATGGGCATGACTGTTGTAAGTTCTTACCATATTTTTAGAATCTGCATTTTTTTTTACGACAGTCAAAATGATTTACATTCTCAAAATGTTGGGTTCTGGATATATTACAAGGCCACCTACAAAACCAGACTATCTCACTTGCTTAGATGTTTTCATCTCATTTATTGTATTTATTTATTTTATTCTTTTTCAAGTGGTGGTAAGTATCTGCAACATGGTAACTGAGTTGAGCATTATTTAAAGTGTGGGCAAAACACCATACTAAGGAATCCTAGGATTTTTGATTTTCCAAACTACTTAAAAGAGAGCTCATGGTTCGAAGTAACTATAAGCTTGTTGAGTGACTACTCACTCTAGAACCAATCTCTCAGTGATGATTCCCTTATTATATTTTTAGTCTCTCAAAGGATGCTTCCCCTTATCTCGATTATATTCCAAACTTGAGTTTTCAGCAATTGATTCTGTGATATGTTTTTTTCTTCTTGTGATTTATTTGATTATATAAGTTCTTTTGTAACTCATTTTGCTTCCCCTTATCTCGATTATATTCCAAACTTGTGTGCACCCGGTGTATTAAACATACATATGGTAATAGCGCAGCTAAATAATTGCGAAAGCTAACTTTTTCTTTCCAATTATGAACATATTAAATTAACCAAGTTGAATTACTTATCCTTTTCAAAATAACGCATGTATGTAAATTGTGATAATAACTACATTGAATAACCTCATCAAATATATATATGCATCTAGTCACGGAACTACAACACGTAGACCGGACAATATCCAAATACAATTATACAACTCCAGTAAAATCAAACATGTTTGATATCAATATGGCATAGACAACCCACATGTTCACCAAATAAGGCACATAGCCAAACAATGTCTCAAGTCAAATGACAATACACTGAAGTAAAACATAAACAATATCCAGGCATATCAGTAAGGCAGCATGCATAATCAACTCAACTCTGGCCTCCTGCCACCAGAGGTCTCAACCTCGGAGGTACCTGTACCTTAAAATGTGCCCTAACACGGGGTGAGATCTCTAAAAAGAAATCTCAGTAAGACAATGGGTCCTTAAGGATTTCTCCACCCCAAGCTCACTTACATGTGCAATATAAGTTCAAAAGAAAAATAATGTCATAATTTCATCATCCGTGCAATGCAACATATATCCATGTCATGTGTGTATATACATCCTACTGGCCAGAGAATAAAAGGTAGGAATTACATACGTCTACAACTCACAATACTCTTGTACCTCACCCATGGAATTACCATCTTGTATGTCTCCACATACTCAAGGATTACCGTCTAAGTGGAATACCCCCACATACATATCATATGGCAATGCACTTATAAAACAAATCAAAAGCATGTTAATATTCATCACATATTTTCATAAAACACAACATGTATAGAAATCATCCCTCCATGAGGTATGTGGAACCAACAATGGGCAAACCCAAGGAGACGAAAGCTTACCTCTCAAGCTAACAATCCCAACAAAGAGTCTACACAAGCCCACGGTCACCAAACAACACACTCACAGTTTGTTTATACCAGAAACATCATCAATATACATCATCTAGAAATTCATTACACTATGACAACGTTTCCTTTTTTGTTACATGCCCTTAGGCTTCTCCCAAAGCCATAAGCCTTCATTCTAAGTGATTGTGACTTAGTTAACTTATTACAGATATTCATATTAACCAATTAGGGGTCCAGAAACCCATTCTACACTTCTGTTTGGACAGAACAGTGCCTAACTCGAAATTCCCAGAATATCCGGATATTCCATGGGGGCATATTCAGATATCCATATCTGGATATCCATATCCGGATATCACGAACTCCATATCCGGATATCAATATCCTGATATCATCTCCGAATATTTCGCGACAGGATGCAGTTCTGCATTTTCGCGAAGATATCCATCCAAGGTTCCTCTTTTCACGTTTCTAATCGTTCAGACATGCATTTTTAGGTGTGTTATACCTTACCAGCCCTTAAGTTATTAACTTTCACTTGTTACATGCATCAAGGTTCATTCTTTCTACAGAAAATCAAGAGCAAAGGTGGTGGTGCTTACCCCAAAGGCTCAAAACAGAGTAAAAGAGTAGTCTTGGAGCTTCCTACACAACTCCAAGATTCTGACCACACAAGATCACGAAAATGGCTCTCAAGTTTGGTCTTTTTCTTCAAAAAATATCTTCTTGGAACAACATATACCAAGGAAATGGCTCCCCCTCAACCAAACAGTGAAAACAGCCCACAACCCTTACAACTCAGAGACCACAACTCAGAAATGGAAGGCCTTTCTCCCTCACAATGCTTGCTCACACCAAGCTATGATGTTTTGGTGCATAAAACATGAAGAGAGGTGGTCCTTTGGATGCGTTTTATGGAGGATAAGGAGGGTGGCAAGGTGAAGGCACTCGTCTGAAGCACAAGGTCACGTAGGATGTGCAATATGGCTTAGGGTTTTGTGCCACCAAGCATTTATAGTCTCATTAAGTTTAATCCGTCGGTATTAGCACTAATAGCTCCGCTATTCATTTTAATCTCGAACTTCATATTCCGAACCTAGCCATTTTTTTAGGATTTATCATATTTTTATTAAATTTTTGCAGCACTATGCCGGTACGCATTTTATACGTAGCCGATATAAGTTCTGACATCAAAACTCATTATTTTGACTTTAAACTGGCTATACTTGACCTAGATATTATTCTAGGAATATTCATGTACTTATTATAATTTTTCGGGATACTTCACAGGTACGCATTTTTTCTACGAAGCAGAACCGGTATATGCACTTTTCATTAGAAAAGCGACTTTCAGCGTTATTAAGCCTTTTAATAATTATTTAAGTCTTCCCATATTTATTCAGAGTCAATTATGGAATTTATCTCTTGAACTCATAATAAATTATTTAAATTTCTAATTTAATGGTGCAGGTTCTTACAATAGTGGTTATGCTCATACCTCGAAATGGAAGTTGGAGGCTAGAGATCCTTTGAAAGAAACTGGTATTTCTAACCTGGCTCCAGTCCCAATTGAGAATAACTCTGCACGTTCTTATATTTTATTGTTGAATACTGCATTTTGTGATACTGATTGTTTACATATAGGTCTAGTTTATCAAGTCAAAATAGGTGTTGTTCTAATTGGTAGAGATTAATATTATATAAAAAAATGTTATATGTACAGGACCAAATATATGAAGAATTAAACCAGAGCACTAATTCTACTGAAATCTCAACAAATGATGTTGTAGTAAAAGTTTTTGGCCCAGAGCACTCTGGCTGTGTACATGGTTTAGGCCTAGGTGGTCTTCCTAGCATTGCATTTGGACCCACATGTGGACGATTCAATCCCATAGGCTCTACTTTCTCAAGTGCGAATTCAGCTGAAAGTTCTTAATTGAAAAAAGAGGTTACTTCATTGAAGACCAAGTTAGCAGTATCTGAGGAGAGTGTTAAGACATTACAGACTGTAATGCTTGCATATATACAAATGAAGGAAGGACAGATTCCTCCAGAGTTTGGTGCTTTGTTTGGTACTGCTTCTACGCCAGAGGTAATGATTTCATATGCTTATTTTAATGTTGAACTCAATATTGTTAGTTTAAGTGCCTCATTCTTTTAAGCATGCTAAAAGGGTACAATAAATTGGTTTTTCACAGGATGAAGGAAGTGTTGAACCTATCCCAATACGTGGAAGGTCATCATTTGATAGTAATCACCCTTGAATTGGGTGATGTGAATTTAATATTTTTTCTATGATTTTGGGTTCTGTAAAATGATAAATGCACAATTAGAGACTCGTATGGATTTTAGAGTTTTAAAATGGATTTATTTTATGTGTTCTAGTTGTGGATAATTGTAAATTTCTTACTCTTTCTCATTTACACAGCATTGAATCAACTTTATATCTTTTATGAATGTGTAAAATTATAGTAAGGCATATTCTACTATGAATGTTGTTATGCCCTTCATTAGATAAGAGAACACTATGTAAGTTTTTGTTTTGCTAGATATTAATTTAACTTCATATTATAGTATATGGGTGTTAAAGTGTATTTATATTTTTACTTATTTAAAAAAGTATTAACCAAGTGCAAGCATGAATATGAACTATGATTGATGTGCTATAGTGTTGCTTTTGGATAACTAGTATTTAGTAATTATTTTCAAGGAAATGTTAAGAGATCAAACAAATAACTAATAAATTGGCTAACAAATCAATTGATAGGGCCCAATTCCAAAATTATGATATACAAATCTTTCAAATTTGGATTACTAGTATTTAGTGGAGGTTTAAACCTGCCAAAAACATTATAACAGTCTATGACCTCCAGAAAATGATAAATGTTGTGGGCGTCTTTGAACGATAAAAAGTCAAACATATTGTGAAGGTTTGTAAACCTCCAGAAATAATACAATGTTTGTGGGGGTCTTGAACCTCCAGAAAGTGCAACATTTATGGGGTCTAGAACCTCCAGAAAATACTCAAACAAATTATGGCGCTGCATATAAAGATGCCACAAAATATGTTGCGGCGTAAGCAAAACTGGAGATTGTTGTGGATGCCATAAATATATTTTGTAAGGGTCAAAGACCCCCCAAAATATGAAAATATGACCCCACAAAATGCCTGGATTTTTGTAGTGTATGTTTTTGTTTCTGTTTGTAGGCTATGTTTCCCGATGTTGAAACATAAAGTTGTGTCATTTTAAGTGAGAGAAAGAGATAAATCATGAAAGAGAGAGTAGGGGGAAAGTTTTTAAATATGTGGGTCACACCTCTTTGCAAGTAAAAGTGAAAGGTGTGGATGTAAGGTGTGTCCTATATATATATATATATATATATATATATATATATATATATATTGGAAAGTTGGTCATGACTGATGACTTTTCCTAACATGTTTTTTTTCCTTCTAAATAAAAAATATAAATTTAAGTATTTAAATCAATCTTATTAAATTTGACCCAATCACAATGATCCGGTCGAGGTACTAGGTCACTTCTTCAACCACATGATCCCATAAGTATATACAAGCTATAATTTATTTTAAAAAACTATAAACATATTCAAATACCTGTAAAAAAATAATAGCAATTTCAAATATTTTAATATGAAAATAATAAATCACACATTATTATCCAACAAAGGATCAAACAAACATATAATGTTTGTGATACTGGTGCTTCATTTTCAGTAGATGACATCTTTAGCTATAAATTAAATCAAAATTTCTTGCATTGTACATAACCAAGATAATATTTGTGTTATAGGTACATAACCTATATAAGTTAATAAGGAACAAATCACGCAAATATTTCGAAAGAAAATAAATCATTTGTGAATTTTAAAAAAATAATATACTTTATGACTTTTTTTTAATGAACCAAGTCGGGTCAGTGGTTGAATCAAACGAGTCATCGATTTTCATCAAAATCGGTCGAGTTGCATTCGTTCGTACCGGTTCCAATGCTTGGCCAATCCGCTGCTTCATCCGAACCGATTATATGACCGGTTTACCGGTTCCCGGGTCGTTTCGGCCAATTCAGTCCAGGTTTATCAACACCGATTTAAATTATTATTATTATTAATTTTTTTTAAACCCTAAATTATAAACGTTAGGTGTAAAACATATTTACGATATAATATTTATCAAGAAACATTGAACACGGTTGAAATTTTTTAAGATACGTCGTTATAAATTAAGACATAATATGAAAATACTTTACAGTGAGAAGATTCTAACTACCAAAAAATTTCATTACTAACTTATTACCCATCACATCACCATTGGATCAAAGAGAGAGAATGTTAAAAAGTTTTTGAAGAGAGAGAAAATGTTAATCTAATGGTGATTAGATAGGTAGTAAGTTGGTAGTAAAAAATTTTGGTAGTGAGAATATCTCTCCTCTATTATTAATGTTGCCAGGTTTCTCTAGAGAAGCCATCGAGATAACAAAAACATTTTTTAGCGGATATGAGCATATGACCTTCATTTATGCATAATCACAATGGAGACATTAACCTATCTAGCATAATAAATGATACTATATTCATAAGAGACATACACTTAATTTTAGTCTTCATTCGTATCTTTTTAACTCTGATTTTAGCTAAATTGATACAACGAAAGAAAAAAAACACCTAAAATTCGATTAGGCTTAAAATAACTATCTCTCATTCCTTTCTGTTGAATTTCTCTTTGGATCTTTGGCGGATGCAAGATTGATACTGATGGTCCAATTAGTTAGACTTTATCTCTAAAAATGATGGTACCTTTAACGTGTTCACATTGAAAATCAGATTAGAATCTTAGAATCACGGGGATATAGAAGAAAAAGGAAGGAATAAACTTTGCAAACTTTCAACATTGTACCAAATGAGTAAATCAGTTGACGCATGGAAATTGAGCATGTGAAGGTGAACGGATGTGCACGGTCCTCTTATTATCATCTTTGGGAGGAGATCTAAAACCTTAATTTTGGATCCGTTTTAAACTCCGGATTAATTCATAAGAAACCTACTGAATTATCGGGATACTCTAAAAAAAAAACTTTCAACATTAGCATTGATGTATGAAGCCAATATGTTGAATTAGATCGTTAGAAGTTGACGTCCTCATTGAAGACAACTTAATTTCCACAATATTCACATTAATCTGTCGTTACATTTTAGGGGTAGTTTCAACTTTGGAAATAAGCATACTACAATACAATGAGAACGGACAAGACAAGAATAAGTAAAAGGACCGTTCTCTCCACGTACCTTCTTTATGGTATTACATTTACACCCGTTTGAAAAAAGGATGCTTTAAGATTTCACTTTTTTCTTTCATCAACTTGTTGAATTAATTTTTAAATTAATTATTTTTATGATTAAGAAGTTTGATATGAAAAAATGAATTGTTTCGTCACTAAATGGATGTGTTGCTTCATCCTTGGATGGATGGATATCTTTTCAATCGTAACCCTATGTTTTCTATAAATAGATAGACAGTAAAAAAATTTAGGACAAATTTTTTATTTGCATTTGCATTTTTCTACTCTAGTGCGATTGATCATACAGAAGTTGAGTTCGATGGAGCTATTCAATAAGTTCCGCCAGAAGAATAGAGGTAATCGGTTCTATCTTGGGAGATATTTGTCCACGAATCTTGGGCACCAAAAAATGGGCAAAATTGTCTTAAGGACACTGTGCTCAGATTTTCCCTTGTTGCATTCATATATTTTCGTACGGTACATTTTACCCATGTGTTATTGCATGTTTTAATTTCTTGTGTGCATTTCATGGAACTGTGACTATTGTCGAAATGATTTCTCTAACACTGATTATCCTTTCTTTATGATTTTAACATCATTTCGGATAACACAACTTCTATACTCTTTGTTTTCTCTTGATAACATATATGTCCTATAAGAACTTTGTGCCATCTCTCGAGTATCTATGGAGGAGATGCCTTTGAAGGTAGGCAGATCATTATGCACAATAATATTGACGCCATAGTCAAATGGTCAGGTATGTGCACAGTGACAGCTAAGAGAGAGAGAGTTCAAAGTGTGCGTACTTTATTAGTTTAACCCTTTATTTTTAAATGGTTTATTTGGCAGTAGTCGAATTCTGGACCTCTAAGAAATAATAGGGCCCGGGTTCTTGATCCATTCTTGTAGCAAGGAATATTCTCTTAGTTGTTAGCTCTTCTTAGGCTTCTAGGTTGTGGGCTTTTGCTAAGTCCATAACAGTGACCCCTCAGCCTAGTAGTCTAGTTGTCTGGGTTGTCGGGGTGTATATTATGTCAAGCTTTAGTTTTATCCGGCACGTATAGTTGGGTTGTTGTGCATCACTTCTGGTCGCAATCACTACTATATATATTGATATCTATAGGTCGGTCATATTCTTAGTTCGAGCCATTTTAGCCTTTAATTTATGGTGTATGGCATCAGACATCTTGTTGTATTGAATTCTTACCTCGAACATACTCCTTTCCTTCCCTGCACGGTAACTTGGGTGTTCGAAATGAAACATGTTGAATTATAATCTTGTTGGTCAAACTTTCGTGAATGAGGTCTCTATTAGAAGTGGAAAATTTTTCCCTTATCTCAACCTTTTCTAAGCTATGATATTTTAGCTAGAATCTATAATTCTTGTTGATCAGAGTTCCTGATTTTATTCTTTCCTATTTCGCTTTTTTTTTTTTTTTTTTTTTGTGTCGAGCTTAGTTAACCGGGTATTTTCCCAAAGCTTCTTGATCTGTATATGAACTGGATCTTTCATTGTGATATGAGGAAAAGATTTTAAAAGATGCTCAGCTATCAATTCCTCAGTTAAAACAAAATACATTCTCGTTTCCCCTGATATAAGCGCAAACATCCTTGCAGCAACTTTTATTTCTCTTTCATTTTCACAAAGGCCAATAAATCAATAATACAAAAGGGATTTGCATTTATATGTCACGTGACACCAACAAATTTTCTACACACATAATATTTTATGGGGCCCACACTTTTTGAAGCAAAAAAAAAAAAAAAGACGCGGAAAAACGAATCTCTATAACATTATACAATCACTTTTCATATAACATAACTCTTATAAAACCTTAATACAAATGTCATCATCAAGCCGCTCTTTAGAAACTTTCTCCAAAAATTCTCTGCATCTGATGCTCTCACCTTTAAGCCATCTAATTATAGCACGTCTGGTGACATTGTGGATTGTACCTTTCCCAGCTCTGATTCAGTTAAACAGTTCCAATCTAATAGGACTGACGGCCTTATCATTCAGAATGTGGCACGCATCATAAGTCTCTGGAATGTCCCAGATTTGAGATATATGAACACCAGATCAATCCTTGAATATGTAATTATAGTGAGTAAGAGAAATAGGAAGTGAATTTTCGATGCAATTTCTGATATAGCTCACAGATCCAATGGTGAAACTAACCTGAGGATACATATGATGCCTCTCATAGTAAGACATTAGAAACATCTTTCTAAACATGTTGAATTTGAATGTAATCTTCATTGCAAATGTCAGACTTGTCGAGTACTTGTACATTAATTATTCAATTAAATAATTAAAAACAAAAAAAATAACTATATGACTCAAGAATTTTTATTGTATTGTTCTATTTGTAGTGTAATTCAGTATTCATCAAACACAAATATAATGCGTGTTTATCTTAATTTATTTTAAGGAAAAAATATTTATGCAGTTAATGCTTATCTGCATTTATTCCCAAAACGACGTCGTTTTGATATTGAAATTTTAAAAAATTATAAATATAAAGACTATTATAACTTGAAATAAATTAAAATTATAAAAATACCATGATTTCAACCTCAAAACAACTTCGTATTGGGTTTACTGCATATAACTTATCTGCAGCAGAAAAAGCGAACCCTTTATTTTATGGGTTTATCATCTTTCATTTAACATGACCATAAAAATTTTCCTACACACACAACATTTTGTGGGGCCCGCAGCAAAAAAACAAAAAAAAAACTTTATTATAACATAACACAAAAACAAAAGTTATAAAACCCATATTTTATTCTCAAAACAAAAGTTTTAATAAAAAAAATAATTGTTTTTTCATTAATTATTTTACTGGGTCAGTTTAGAGTAATTTGGCTTACTGGGCCAAATCAAGGGCGATCTACGGACAAACATGAAGGCCCAAACTGGGAAGAGTAAGAGAGAAGTGGGAGAGTATGGTTGAAGAGAGAAGAAGCGGTGGAAATGAAAGTGACATGGAAGAACAAGAAGAAGAATCCTTGTTTGCCAGCGTTGTCGCACTTCAGTGAGGATCAACCCTTTCCACAAACGAACAACGATGCTGAAGAAGATGGTGATGGATTACATGCTCCCAAACCTGAACAGTCACAACACTCTGACTTGGAGAAAGCAAGACAACTCGCTAAAGAGTTTCAAGTTCAAGGAGACAACCTTGCTGTGGTATGTTTTTTTTATTTTGTTTTTTGGTCCTTTTTTGATTATGTACTAAAGCTAAGGAGACATATAATTATGAAAGCTGTGTAAATGAATTTTTTTTTTTTTTGTAAACAAAAATCAATTTAATGAATCAAGGGTCATCCAATTTATAATTTTTTTATTTATTTGTAAACATAAATCAATTTAATGACATGTGTCACCCAATTTTTTTTTAGCAGAAAAGTTCACGGTTTTTTCTTTTCTGATAATTGGCAAAACTGGAATTAAAAAGAAACCCCTTTATAATTAGCAGAAAAGTTTATGTTCTTTTCTTCTTGCCTGAATGGTAGTGGCAAAAATTGAATTAATATGAAAACCAATATTGGGATCATGGGAGGAATCACCTGAAAGTTGAGCATGGAAAGTTTATATTATATGGCTGACTTCAGATGCTTTTATTGCAATCAAGAGTTAGAGACTTGGAGTATGAAAACCTTGCCACAAACCTCCATTTGAATTTTTATGTTACAATCAATGATGATGGATTCGAAATTAAACCACACTCTTCGTCCATTTTAAGTTTTTTTTTTTCTCTCTTTTTTCATCTCCAAACTTACCATTTATCCTAGTTCTTTCTCAAGCTATGCAAATATAAGCTACATCAAAAAAGTGTTAGTCTATCAGTAATAATGATTTGTTTAAAGTATAAAATTCAGGTTATAATCAAATCATTGGTGATGAGTCTTCTTTCACCAAGTTGTAATGTGACCTTGTATGTTATTCAGCTGTATGGACATAGCGATGGTTGTAGTTTCTTTTGCACTTTACTTGCAATTTTGTTATTTGGGATGACACTGACAGATGAGTCTGTTAGATATATCGTAAATCTGTTAGAGATGTAATAAAAATCATTTTAGGTGTGTCCCGTGTCCGTGTCCATTTTGTGCCTTATGTTCATATCAGTGCTTGTTTTTCATAGTTTATACCATATTCTTTCTTGCAGGATGGGAAGTACCGGGAAGCACTGGGTAAATGGGAAACTGCTCTTTCGCTAGCACCTGATGTTCCAGTTTTGCATGAACAAAAGGCACAAGTTTTGCTAGAAATTGGAGATGCTTGGAATGCTTTAAAGGCTGCAACTCGTATGTCATATTCTTCTTAATCTTGTTTATTTAATGTATACTATAAATTTTAAACTACCAAATGAACTGTTTCTTGAGGAGCAATTTGAAATTAGAGTAGTTAATAAAGAAATTGCACTGCGATAGCAGCAATGCGGGGCTGAGCAGACTCTAGCCCTTTTAGGATTTTGGGTTCAGGTACTCTATCACATTGCGTTTTTGCTTCATGCAGTTATCAACCGAGATTTCAGTCTTCCGCGGATGAAATTGTGCATATATCAGCCTTGACTCTTAACAGCATAAGGATTTTATGGTTAAAAAAATCAACCAGCAAAAAACAAAAATCCAGCAGCCCCACCCTCTTTTTTGCGCCTACCTTCCAGCAGCCTAGGCATTTTCCAGCCAAACTCCCCCTTTTTTTGGCAGCCCAGCTTCTATTCTCAGGTCCTTTGCTCTGTCGCCACAATCTTGTATCCATAATCTTCGGTATAGCGGCCATCTTGTGTTAGTACTTAGCAGACCCTGAACGGTAAGATAGTAACAGTTAGTTAGAGAGAGAAATAACAGGATATAAATAATGGTGAGTGGGGGAAGGGAAATCAGTTTTGGTTTCCCTGCTTTTTGCAGTGAGGAGAACCCGCGACCTGACACACCACGGAGAGTTAATTCTCTATATTCATTCATTTCCATCTGAGCCAAGCCGGCCCTTCTAGAGAGAGAAATAACAGGATATAAATAATAGGATGGGAAGTAATAGAAATCAGTTCTGGTTTCGGGAAAAGAGGTTGGGAGGGAGAACCAGGACTCTCGTATTTCCTGGGACTGGGAGAGTTAATTCTCTATATTCATTCATCTCCATCTTACCTCTTGATTCTGCAATCACCTTGGTTCAGAATTTGGAAGAGTGATATTCAATAAAAGTTCACCTCTTTGTCTCTATTTTCCACTATTTTCTGGTCCAGTTCTTATTATTACACTATAACATTTTTGGGATTTATGTTCATGCCATTAAAAATTGACAACTATGATATGTATTATCTAATCCCTTGTTTTCAATGACAAATTCAAAATGTTCATCTTTCCCTTATGAACTTTATATTCAGCAATTTGTAATGAATTTAATTTTGGCAATGAAGTAGATCTGTTCTGGGCCAATTTATAAATATATTTGTGTTTGGGGATTTGCTGGTGATTTTTATTATAGAATTTCAATTGTTAGTGGTTCAGTCACTTCAGTGCTTGAAATTTGATAATTTATGTTCTCTACTGGGCAGGAGCTACTGAATTGGAACCATCCTGGGCTGAGGTCTGATGCTCCATTATTTGCATATGCCTTGTAAAATTTAACATCATATTTTTTGCGTTATTCATTCCTATTGATGATAATTCTATGTATCATATTTCTGCTCCAATTTTTGTTGAGTAGTTTCAATTAGTAATTATGCCTAAGCAAATATATAATCATAGTTTAATAATGGATGAGTGGCATTTAAAAGATTCTCTTCAGAAATTTATCAACTTAATAGAGAAACATTGACCTTCTGTGTCTATGTGATCTATTTCATGCATATAATTGGGCTTCCTTATTTTGATCTCCAAATTTTCCTCCAGATTGCAATTTGAAGCAATATTGACTTCTTGCCTTGTTTTGTTCAGTATATCGAAAAATAAACTATTACTTCTTAGAGTATGAATACATATTTGATATTCAAGCTCATTTTCATTTAGACCTGGTTCATATCTGTTCTCCTGATGTGTATGCTTAAAAGTGATAAGGTCAACCTACTGCTGGAAAGGAATTAGCATTGCAGACCCAACTTGTCAGATTCAGAACCTTGTTATATGTTTCTCGTGTTTAAAATAGAATTCTCTAGCTTCACGTCAACTTGCAAATGCTTTGTTGATTCAGCATGAACCTCTTTGATGCTGGGTTTGCTTCTATTTTTTGTCCATGTTAGATTTGGTATATAGTCACTGTGCGTATAGTTTGATACCAATTTTTTGGTGAAATGTATGTGTAGGACGTAGTTTAATTATGCGATAGTTTAATTATGGATTACCAATGGTCATGCCTACTAGAGCAATGCTACTTCATTTTAAAGTCTCCAAATTGATGCATTTATTTCAATCTTGATCATTCCAGGCATGGGTCACACTTGGCAGAGCACAGCTGAATTTTGGTGAGCCAGATAATGCTATTGAAAGCTTTGACAGAGCTTTAGCTCTCAAGGTTAGTCTTCATGATGCTTGGTAGTTGGGTTTGACGAGGCTCAAATTTTCTAAGCAGCATTGATATGTATATTTAGGAATCAAGAACTAGAAGATTGGCTGGTTATAATTGACATTCCAATATAATTGGATAAATAAAGTGTTGAATAATTTTACTAATCAAACATGCAGTTAAAAAAAATGCATACACCAGTACTGGCGTATGCATTTTTTTTTTATGCTTAAGCTGAACCACCAAAGATGCATCTTTTGATCCATCTTCAGTTTGATACTTAACAAAGTTTATTGTTTTGGCAGCCTGATTATGAGGAAACTCGAGATGATAGGAAAACTGCATTAAATCTTGTAAAGAAGAGAAAGCAACTTCACTCATCAGGCTTGAGTGCCACTCAAAATCGTTATGCGGTGGGTGATAAGGATGAACGCTCATGAAGGTATACAACAGAGGAGAAAGTTATCCAAATATTCCTATGTTTTATTTGATTATCTCAGTTTCTGTTAAGATAGGAAATTTTAAGTTGTATATTGTCAGCAACTGATTGTTCAAAAGGTTCATTGTGATGTACAGGTGGCGTGATAGTTATGTTTATGTGTTGATTAGGTTGTTGTAGATCGAGGAGGTAATAAATGTAGAATGACCTTGTGCTGAGAATACTAAAAATGTGAAATCTCAATGTCCAAGACTTGCTGACTTTGGGAGAGTAGAGGTGAGGGACAATTATATGGAGTCTTATTCTTATATTTTTTCTTCAAAGACTTTTTCAAATTTGAACTCGTGACGTTTCAGTTATAAAGAAGTAATCTTATCGTTGTTCTAATTGTGTAGGAGAATAGTGATTACGAAAATTAAATGGACTATTCCTGAAAGTGGAAGAAGTTAATGTGATTGACAGGTTTAATTTAATAGATGGGACATGATATGGGCTGCCTAACTTGGTCCATAACCACAAATTAAACCAATTGTCTACTAAAAGGGTGAATCCAGATTGTGCTGCTTGTTATCCTCGCAACTATATATGTGGATTCTCCTTTGCAACAGAGTGAAATTTCCTTGCAGAAAGACCTATCTTCCGGATTATTCCCAAGCAAAGGGAAGGGAGGAGTGTGTAGGCGCTTTAGGGTTTCACTTTTCTGATTTGACTAAGTCATGAATAAAGTAGGATTATTTATGTGGGTACCAAGAAAGTCCTAACCCTAGGCTTCTTAGGCTATTCGCATGCATTAAAACCCTAATGGGTTTTTTGTATAAGAGCGAAACCTAATAGTAGACACAATCCTAGCCCTCAGCACAGCAAGCCCACCCAGTTGTGTGTGCTTGTGCGCGTGTTCGATCATGAGAGAATCCACTCCCATCCTTTGTAGATTGATAGTGATACTGTGATAGGGAGAAATGACCCTATATAGGGGAGGAAGTGAAGCACCGGTACTACAAGAGTGGGTGCTCTTTTACTAAAAGTAGGAAAAAGTGAAACTTAGGTGGCATTAACCATAAATGGGTGAGTAGAATATTGTATTACTTTTTGCCAATTTTTATAAATGATGTACTAAGTCTTCAGTATTATAGGAGTATTTAAGATTTTTTTGAGGAAGTAATATTGTGTGAATGATGAATGTATAAAAGTGGTAATGATATCAATTTGATGTTAGAGTGATATAAGTTAGGGAATGGATAATGTGTTTTATGGGTGGTTATGTGTATTGGAGGAAGATTGAGTGATAGAGTGAAAATGCTTAGTGCATATATGGGAAAAGGGAGTTGAGATGCTCTATGCTGAGACTTAAAAGTCAATGTCACCAAGTGCTATTTTTGGTAAAAAAAATTAAAATAAAATAAGAGTCAAAGAACAAACAGAGGAAAGGATTACAAATCAAACAAATATTCGATACAACAGAAATAGGTACATCCTTAGTAAAATGGAAAAAAATACGAATATAAAAAGAAATAACTATAAAAATAAGAATAGTATAAACATGTTATTTTTTTCCATTTTTACTAAAGAATGTACTGAATTATGAATACATCCTTAATACTGAAAATATTTTCCTACAAATCATGAACATGAGAAGTAGAAACTTCATAACATTTCGCAACGGACTTGTGTGCGTTCAATGGTCTTTATATTATGGGATCGTCTACTTTCATGTCACACGAGAGAGCATATATTATGCCAAGACACAAAATAATGAGACCCACCACTAAAAAATGAAAAAAAAAAACAGCACAATTATCGAAATATCTATGATATAAGATAGTAGTCTCCTACAACATTAGACTACTATTTCCCTTATATTGTTGTATATTTGCATGGATTCGTCGGTTTTCAATATTTAATTCATCACAAGTTAAGAGTTTTTAAATTTACAAATCCACTATTTTCCTCATTTAATACGGACAAAAAAATTACAAAAACAAACTTCTAATTAAGTCACACGGGTCGTTGTCACTGGTGCATCCATTACGCAATGCAACCAAGCTACAGAATCCCTTGGTAGTTTTTATACACACCGGATCAAGATCACACTTATAATTAAAGTCAAGATTAGTTTTTTTAAGAACATTAAAAAAATCTACCATAGGAAAGGTAAAATAATTGAAATAGCAAATGATCTACCAACTTGATAAAGTGCAAGACAAACAGGGCTTGTAAAAAATTGGAATGAAACAATGAATCCTAAACAAGGGGAAAATTCATTCCTTTTGATTATCAATTAGACAGACATTGATTATACAAATCTAAGAAACATCGGCTTAAAACATGACAATACAAGATAATATACTCTACATGGACATGCAAAGTAGCCAATTAAATTTCATATCAACCACATCTATTACAATAGTATCTGACCTGCTTAATCTTGCAGACTGCACTTACCACAGTTTCTGTTGATTTTTTTTCCTCTTTGGCTCTATATTCCTATCTTTCCAATGTTATGTATCCAAGAGTCAGCAAAATCTACCATAGTTTTACAACCTAACAAAATCAGTCATCCAAAACAAATGCAGGAAATATGAAATATTTGGTATTAGAAGTTAACACGTATGCCCTCAAGAAAACTCAAGTTCTCTGTGAGTCAACCTGGACTGCAGCTAAGTTCTCTTCAAAATTCAGAGTATTGGCTGCAGTTAAAAGCATGTCCATTCCTCCAACTTTGTCCGATTCCCGTCCACGTTTATTCTCCCAGTTCTTATCAGTATTATCATTTGGCTTTGAAACATTTTCATCAGCTCTCGACTTGTTGCTCTCGTATGCCTTTTTTGCCCGGCGTATTACTTGGATCCCTGCATCACATTTACTACAAAACCATTTACCTTTTGGAACAGAAGTTCTTGGAGGTATCATGCAATAGATATGGTATGCATGATCGCAGCCATCACAGAGAACAATCTTATCATCATCTCGATCAGCGAGGCAAACTCGGCATAAACAAGAAGGGCAATACCAACAGCGACCATATGACTTAATCTGCTTACTTGACAAACACCTTACATGGTAGTATTTACTGGGGCAAAAAGAGTGACCACATATTTTTATTTTTTCACCATCTACCTCCATTCCACAAATTTTGCAGTCAGGGAAGTTTTTCTCACCTATGGAAACTTGAATCCCATCATAAGTACAATTAGGATTCTCTTCCACTTCATTAAGTGTTTCCTCATTTGTAGGGATGCTTTCCTCACCAACAATGTTGTTCAGGGTCTTTGGTATATTCAACCTTTCACACACCACACAATTCTCATGAGGAGATCCAATTCCCCTAGCAGTACAATTGGCACAGAACCAGCTTTTGTGGGGTATTTCTTTCACAGCAGGCTCAATACAGGACACATGGTACATCTCCTCGCATGAATCACAAACCAAACAGTCTTTCCCATCTGCTTTGTCTCCACAATGCCTGCAAGTGCAAATTTTATATGTACCACATTCTTCTGTTCGCTCTGGTTTCATGTGAGACTCGGATTCCATGTTACAGAACTGTTTGACATGACAACATGAAAACAATTTTCAAGACCAGATAATAAATCTCTCAAGCAAAATCTCATCAAATAAAATGCATTTGGTACAGATCCAACATGATAAAAGGACAGAGCTTTTCCAGAGTAAACAGATACTGTGCATCATGGATAGTGAAAGCTTGCATAACCTAGAAAGATAACAGACAGGACTTTCAGACATAGAAGGGTCTTAAAAGTCTCTTGCCTACCTGACCCCAGCAAATACTTACATGCCCAAGGAAAAATTAACCTCTCTCTTCAATATTTCTTTCTCAATCAGAAAATAATATTTAAGGATAGGAAAAAAATAACTCCCAATACATGCATAGTTATCAATCTCAGATAGCATCACTTAGCAGCCAACCCCAAAATCACTATAGCAGAATATCGGATAACAGGATAGCCGCTACAGTGAAGTCTGACAGGATGATGCCATGACTGAAGTGCAAACTGAACAGAGTTAGAACACAGGTAAAAAACACAAAAAAAAGGTTTTAGAGTGCAAACTGAAGATAGGCAGAACACAAAGTCAGAACTGAATAGAGGCAGAGTGCAGAGAGCCGGAAAACACCAGGGATTGGCTGGAAAACACTGGGAATGGCTGGACAACTGCTGGGAATGGCTGGACAACTGCTGGGAATGGCCGGAAAGAGCAGGACAGGACTTGCAGAACCAGGACAGAGAAGTGGATAGAACACCGCCAGCAACCAGTGGAGTTGACAGAACATACGAGAGAGAAAGAGAGGGGCGTCTCCAAGCTCAAGGGTTTCGATAGTATTTCGCAATAGTAAGATGTGCGGAACATATATCGGTGTTATAGATATAATATCATTGTATTTTAGGGAAAATATCTCGGGGACCAAATCAGATCCATTTTGTTTAATATTTTAATCAAGGTTAATCCCTATAATTAAGTAGTTTCCTTATTTCTTCATTTAGAGTATTTTGTATATTGTAACCTCCTCTATTGGTAAAATCAGTCCAATACCATATTTTCACCAAGCGGTCTAGAGTTCTATCCTTACCGTCCCCATTCTTCTAATAAAAGAAGTTTAATTTCAGTACAAAATAGGTGAACCTATGCATTATCCAGACTCCATACCTGTAAAGAACCAATTCAACCCAAAAGCTTAAGCTGTTGGGTGAGGCTACATTAATGGTTTTATATATCTCAACACACCCCCTCACACGAGAGCCCATTGGGCTTGAAGGGTGGACAATGCACAGGCCCACCTACCTGTGCGAAGAAAGAAATTCCACTAGAAAGAAAGTGGGAGGCGGTGAGGATCGAACCCGGTACACCGAGGCTTTGATACCATGTAAAGAACCAATTCAACCCAAAAGCTTAAACTGTTAGATGGGGCTACATTAATGGTTTTATATATCTCAACAATACCAAAAGGGCTCTTGAGTGAAGGCGCGTGTTAGAGACATTGTATTTTAGGAAACATATATTGGGGATCAAATAGGATCTGTTTGTTTATTATGTCAATCAGGGTTAATCCCAATAATAAAGTAATTTCCTTATTTATTCATTCAGGGTACATTGTATATATTGTAATCTCCCCTACTTGAAAATCAATCCAATACAATATTTTCACAATTAAGTTAAAAGGGGAATTTGAATTTTGTCCCTGAAATTTGCAATTGGAACAAAGATGGGGGTAAAGGACTTTTACTCTGCCTTCTAGTAGCAGGGCTAAAGCCGCTATTCCTCACTATTCTGGCTTGCGGTACAAAAGCTCGAAGCTACAGGGTCAGAACCACGGGCAGGTGACACTATGTTACTATAGCAGCACTATAGCGTGCAATTGATAACTATGTACATGAGGATTAAACTTGAATGAAGAACAGAATATAATTTTTAAATTTAATTGCAGTATATAGTTTCATTCTAATATATAGATTAGCAAAATAATTACTTGTCTAAAATATCTTATAATCTATGGTAACTAATAATCTTTCCTAAGAACAGAATAATTTACAATAATTACTGGAAATATTATGTTTTACTGGATACAGGACTGTCACAACAAATAATTTTTCATTCTTGCACAACATAAAATTATAAAGATAAAATAATATGCAACATGCATTTAACATAAGAAATAGCCAAGTCACATTTGGTGGGTTACACATGGGACAGATGGGCGATTAACTCTGCTCATACAAAACCACAACCACATCCTTCATGCATTTTTACAGTCTTTTAAGAGAAAAACATGCAAAGACATAGCTCAAACAAAATTAAGGTAAAACGTAAGAATCAATTTTGTTCTCAGATCTTATGCCTTTTGTCAGAGCTGATTAATAATCAACGCCATGTGTCGCTGTCACATGATGGCATTGGTATCTGCCAGAGTAGCTAGATGGTCTAAAGGACAAATCGATTGGAAATCTTGCCCCCTTTTTTAATGGTTATAAATAAGGTCAACAATCCGGTGCAGGGAGGGAGAACAGGCCAAAGTTAAGGCAAAGCAGCCTCAGTGGGATTTGAATCTAGCATCAAGTAGTCCCCAACCCCAAAGAGACTTGATGCCACTTGAGCTAAAAGACTCTTTGGGGTATGCTTCTTTTTGCAAAATTGAAACATTAACTAATCTTTTTTCAAAAGTATCAAGGCTGTAAAGAATCAATTCAACCTAAAAGCTTAAGCTATTAGGAGAGGCTACATTAATGGCTTTATATTTCTCTAACACGCTCCCTTACAAGAGAGTTCATTGGGCTTGAAGGGTGGATGATGCATCAGGCTCAACCTACCTGTGCTAAGAAATTCCCCAATACATAATTATTTATTAACTGAATGAGGGTGGTGAGGATAGAACTCGTGACCACTTAGTCACCGAGGCTCTAATACCATGTAAAGAACCAATTCAACCCAAGAGCTTAAGCTGTTGGGTGAGGCTACATTAATGGCTTTATATTTCTCTAACAAAGGCAAATGGATGTATATCTGAAACACACAGTATCTTGCAAAACCAAAACTGTAACTTATGATACTATGATAAAAGCAATGTTGCTTATGATACATATTGTATACAATAGAGGCAGAGGTATGGGAGGACTTAAAATCCAGGTCAAAATTTTATCAGATTATGTAGATTAAAGCAGCTCTAACTCTGATGCTCAAGAAATTTGTCTAAACTTCAGATTTGTTAAACTTGATCTTGATATATGCATCACCAGCACATGAAATATTACAATAAAATTTTGATTCTCCTACCACTAGCTTTTCATCTTCGAACGAGCCATGTGCTAAAACTCCCACCTAAGGTAAGGAGAAATTATGGTTTCCACTTTACAAAAGACAAGCAAAAACGTAATGCATAGAAGGAAGACAATAAAATTCATAAGCAAAGGAAAAAGTACAGAACTTAAGCATTTGGGAAAAAATTATAAGGGTTTTCTTCACCTGCTCACAGTAGGAAGCTTTTGACATGTTGGAGAGGCTCTTAGCAATAGCAACAATCTCATTTCCAGTATCTTGAAGCTTTCTCCAAACCTAAAATTATCAATAAGACTAAGTCATATAAAATAAGAACCAGAAACTAAATTCTCCTGTCATCTGCTCAGAGCCTAGAAATTAACAAGGATAATCTAAAAATTATCCTTAATGATACACTTTTGAACCAGTTACATTTTCTCATTGAAGTGAGACACAAGAACTCGTCAATTTCCACTCAACAGTTTATGTAAATAACAAAATTGTGGAGAAATGGTTAAAAGAACTAAACATAAGAATATAAGATACCCAAAACCATTTAAAAAACATAACAAAGCATAGATACCAAAATAGCATCAAAGCTCAATCCAAATCAACTAGACAAAAGCAATCCAAAACTATATGAATCCAAAAGAAAAGGCTATCCTCACCCATGGCATAAATTCAGGTCAGTTCGGAACTCTATGGATCAAGATTGTGACAAAAATATTTAGGCTTCCTCAAGTTTTAGTCTTTTTAATATGTTACCATTTCCTCCAGCAACTGACTGAATACTCAAATTGGTCCTACAATTAAAATCCTCAATCTTTCTCAATTGGGGGAGAATTAACTTTCTTGACACCACTGATTTCTTGTGCGTTTTCCAAAGCATTCCCATACATCAAATAGTCAAAAGTCACTATATTCTATGGTTACCCAATGGAAAATGCTACAAATCCTGAACATAAAGACTCATGGAACTATTCTTTTGGATTTAGCCACAGCTCAAAAAAGGAGGAAATAAGATTCCATAAGATAACATTATTTTAAAAATATCACATGGAGAAACAAAAATTAGGACCAAATTGTCAGGGGAAGATTAAAAAGGACAACTATATTTTTCTTCACACGATAACTATTAGTGGAAAGAGAAAGGCGACAGGCTTCATGATTGCACTAGTTCAGGAATTATTCACCATGAACAATGAACACAACATAACCAGGGCCCTATTTGGACTAATAGCTCAAATAACCACTTATTCAAGTAAAGCTTATTTAATAAGCTCCACTCGTGAGGTCTAAAAATAAACTAAATAAAGTTTGAATGGACATGTCAACAAGTGCTTACATAAGACTAGAATTTAGATAATTTATCAAGAATAATTTTGTCAAAAACTATTATGAAAACAGAAACAGTCTAAGCTGTTTTTAGCTTTAGCAAAGGCTTATTTTTATAGGCTTCAATTTTTAGCTTACGAAAATAAGCCCAAAATAGGTTCCATGGGTTTCAAAAGCTGTCTTAAGCTCATCCAAACAAGATCAAAATGCTTCATAAGTGCTTATTTATTGCAGTAGATAAAAAAGTATTACAAAATTGAATTCTCAACACGGATATCATGACAAGAAAACATTTGCTGAAGTTATTTTAAGTGCCTGGATCAGTACACATTTCACTAATTCATGTATAAGATCCAAGAACATAAGCAAAACCAAGAGTGAAATTTAAGACCAAAGTAGAAGAAAGTCTAATGGTAAAGATTTGGAGGGAACAACAATAGATACTCAGTTCACATATTAATGAACAGAAAACAGATGCACAAGAAAAGATAGATCAACAGACTGCATAGGGCAAACTGTAAAACAAGAGAAGATACCACATCCTTTGACCAACCCCACACAAGTACATGCGCAAACAATTCATCATCCAACTCAAACAGGAGACAAGAAATTATGGAAAAAGATATATGAAAGCAATGCAAAGTTCAAAGAATCAAACAGAAGCAAAAATCGGTTTTTTGACCAAATATGCACATGCACTGCATACACAGCCCACCCAACAACCTGCTGTTTTGTACTGTAGACAATACAGATTATAAACAACCCAATCTTCAAAATTTAAAGCCAACAGCCTGAGACTGTAACTCTTTTAAAGAAGACATTCTTTAAAACTGCAAACAACCTGGGAACACTTTCTCTGGTTACATAGGGATTTTGCTTTAAAAAATAAGTTATTTAAGTGGACATATAAACCTCTGTTCACTTTCCAAAGAAAGGATCTCTTTGAGGAACATAAGAGCCAATCTAACTTAAACATTTGATGCATAAAATATTCACTCTGATTGAATTTTCATTAACTACTATTCTAAAAATAAGAGCAAAATTTTCACCACAAAAAAGAAAAGAGCAAACCAAAACAAAGAATGCAAAAACATCACTCACCGCAAACCAACATCAGATACTCAGGTAAAACACATTCATTCATCTAAAATTTTCAAAATTTTCTCAAGAAAAATTATATAGCATGTTAAAATTGTTCTGATGTAGAGAGGCTATTAAAAACTACCTGCTGAAAATCTGACAAGAAAAGTGTAGGTGATTGTTCATAAGCATGTTCTTTCATCCTAGAGTTTATGACACTAAAGTCAAATAGACTTTCAGGTTTCATTCCTGGGAAATTTTCAAGTAGCACTTTACATAATGAACTGAACTTTTCAGAGGCTAAGATATTACAGAACACATGCTGACACCTCTCAGTCACACCACGACAATCTGAGTCACTAGAAAATCCATTATGCATGACATTTGCATGCCCATTAGCTTCACTCCGTAATCTATGAGACAACCACTCAAATTTTGAAGAGCATTCTTGACCATCTTTGTCGATTTTAGAAGTTTCCTGCAGAAAATTAAGATGAAACATAAGATGGAAGAAACAAAAGTTATTGTAAGCAGGAGGATATATGTAGTTCTAGCTGTAGGACCAACCATAACTATATTGTCACAACTAGTTTTAGGACGATTCATGGGTGCTTCACTAATGCACCTCTCTACGCCGCCATTGTCATTGCTTGATGAATGATATAAATGCTTTAGCACAACATTTCCCCAATGTCCATGCGAATAATCTTTTGAAGTATTACCTACAGCTAAAACACACGGTTTCTTCGCAGCCTGCAATCATAAGAAAATTTCAAATACAGCTTTGTAAAAAAAATCAAGAAAGAGTATTTAGTGAGCTTGAAGTCATCTATGGACCAAGGTCAGAATCATCTCTACACAAATCTATATAACAGCCAAATCTTATCACTTCCCATCAGTCAAATACATATACTAGTGTCTAGTAGCACAAATAATGAAAGTCAAGCAAAGTAATGGGCGGAGAAAATTGAAACCCACCATCTGGACTACTTACATGAAATAAAAGACATGATTAATAATGTAAGATTAGAAAGGAAAACAATTGCAACCCCCTTCAATGCAACCCCACCCCACCACCACCACCACCCGCGCGTTTTTCCTTCAAAATAAATAAATAAATAGAATAAAATTATGCTGGACATAAATTTTAACCTTGTAAAAATAAACACCTAATTGTTTTATCAACCCAGCCGTCAAATTAAACATCTTAAAACATACAAATGGTAACATTTTCTCCTTAACCTTGAATGATAAATCTTCATTCAACAGTGTAGATATAAGAGAATCTGATCCTCGCAATAGACAGAAGCAATGCCAAACACAAATTATGCAAATTAATCCTCTCTTGCCATCAAAGTTTAATCCATGATCCTTGATCAATACATTTAAGTACATCTTTTCCCTAGTGTTTGAGCTCTGAAGCATGCTTCTCCTAAATTGCAACTTAAATCCATTTTGCACATAATAATTTTAACTTAAAGGGCACAGATGCCTAATCTCTTAAGCGCAATAAAAAAATCACTCCCTATGAAACTCCAACTTGCAAGGGTAAGGGTGAGGCAAATCTATGTACGCAGCCTTACCCTTGTATTTTTGCAAAGAGAATATTTCCTGAATTTGAGCTTGTGACCTCTCGGTCACCAAGGAGCAGTTTTACCACTGCTCCAGACTCGCCCTCTTGCTCTTGAGCACAATCAACAACATCAACATCAACGGCACCTTTAACCCAAGCAAATAATTGGGGTTGGTGGTACATGAACCAATGATAGAAACGAGATTGAAAAAAAAAATGTGATCAACAACATCAATATTCCTCTTGAGCACAATATTAACAAAAAAAATGCTCCAGATTCTTTCATGTGTAGATGTCCTCATCATTTTAATCCTTAAATTCACAAATTAAACTGGCATTAAGCTAAAGTTATCAACATGTGAATCAAATGCAGCTCAGGGTTAATTAGTTTGTTCTTACAGTTATTTAGTATACTTATTAAATTCATATTCAAAAGAAAAAGACAAATATGAGTAACTCCATATCCATAAAGCATATGCAAATTAAGAGCATCACAAAAAAAAAAATTAACAGCATTTTATTTTTCTTCAACTAAAACAGTAGCATTTTGCTTTATGTGTCTTTTTATGCATCAGTAAGCTTAATAGATCTCTTACAAAAACTCGCTAACATGGATTTAGAAGCCACTGTGAGAAACCAAAAAACCCAAAACCTTATATCTTAGATTAGAAGAAATTTCTTAGGAACTAGCTGAAGGAATTTATCACGCCACTCCATCCAAACATATCCAAAGAGTAAAAACAGCCATAAATAACCCATAAAGCATAATATATATCCACATTCAACAATATTTCCTCTATATGACAAACAACTATAAACAATTACAATTGCAATCCATATAAAACAAGCATACACCTTGATATCAGCACTTTGGAAATCATTCCATAACTACAAGTTAAAGGCACATGTTATCTTACAAGCTGATTGATCACTTTTTTTTGTTTTTGATTTGGGTTCATTGACAATCGTAACTAATTTCAAATAAATGTTGGGTGTCTGTGAGTGTGTGTGCGTGTGTACAAATTGACAAGTAACACTAGAGAACCAGCATAGTCACACATGATGCGAAAGGAGTAGAGGAAACCTGGTCTGATAGGTGACTTGCAGCTTCCACATATTTTCTGCTGTGTTCCTGAACTTTACTTTCTGAACTCGACTTTACATGCTTACGCCTCTTATAAGTTCTAAGACATTCATTTCCACCACAGTCCCCTTCAGCGACATCCGCAATTGACACTCCATTAACTATGGTTCCATTCTTCAAGCACCGAACCTCTCCACCTTGAGCAACACCAAACCCATCTGCAATAGACACTCCATTAACTATAGTTCCATTCTTCAAGCACCGAACCTCTCCACCTTGAGCAACTCCATTCCCATCAGCAATTGCCACTCCATTATTTACAGCTTCACCCTTCAAGCCCCGAACTTCTTCACCTTCAGCAACACCATTCCCACCTTCAATAGTCACCCCATTATTTACAGCTTCATTCTTCAAACACAAATCCGGTTTGGCTCGTTCAGCCTTATCAGCATTACTAGTTCCATCTTCAGTTTCCATCAAAACAGAACCTCACTTCTCAAACCCTCGCAGCAGAAAATTAGGGTTTCACACCAAAACAGATACAAGGTTTTTCAAAGATTCACAGTTCACAACTTTCGGAAAGCAAAAAAACGCTGAAAAACCAAAATAGCAAAGTCATTAAAACACGACAACTTAAAACAGATACACATTCCACTCAGTTTCCCGCAAGAACCAAAGAAACCAATAAAACGACACAAAAAAAAAAATTGCAACTCGGAGCACAAAAGGTGCATGTAGTTTACGACTCTTGAAATAGAAAACCCAAGTCAACCAACACAAGAGAAGCACCAAGATGCGTCAGAGGCAAAAAAAAAAATTGGTAAAAACGCACGCAAAAAAAAAATAACCACCTCATTTTTTTTTTAACCCTGTAAGAGGTTAGTTTCTGAGAAATAACGCAATAAAATAAAAAAATATAGAAGTTGTGGAGAGAAAGAAGAAGGGCTTACAGTTACGGAGATTGGAGGAATGGTGAGAAATTGAAATCCAAAGAGAAACGAAACGAAGTTGCGGTGAGTTTGGTGGAACTTATTGGCTACCTGCAGCAGTAGCAGAAGCAGCAGCTTCTATCTTGTGTCTTTTAAGTAACTCTTATCCTTGGAGCTTTTTTAAAAAAATTTAAATACAACCTTCTTTCTTTCTTTCACCGGTTAATTTTTCTTTTTTCTCTTTTTTTTCATTAATTTTTTTTTTTTTTTGATAACAATTAGTTTCTTTTTTTAAGGTTCAATGTATAAGGCCCATAATTGGGCGTGGGGGCTTTAGGGAACTCAATGCGTTTCGACTTTACAAGTATTTATACTCTAATAATATTCTTTATATAGATGCAAACTAAATATAAATTTTGTTTTTTTATTGTTTTGACTTTTAATCAAAAATGGAAAAGATCGTCTATGAAGGCTTTCGGTGGAGTTGAATTGATGGGGTAAAAAATTGTTAACCTAAGTCCACGGTTATTTTGTTAGTATAAATTGAATTTTATTTTAAGGGTAAAGTGTGTGTCATTTTAAATGATGTAAAGTTATTTTAATAGAGATAAATAGATAGATAAAAGAGGAAGGAGAGTTGACAAAAAAATTAAATATGTAGGTCCCATTTCTATGTGAGAGTGAAAAGATATAAGTTGTGTCATTTAAAATGATAAACATTTTTCCCTTATTTTAAATAAAAAAAAATTGATTTGAATAAAGTTGGATTACAATAAGAAAATATTATAGTAGAATGGAACCTTAAATATTGTGTTGTTTAATATAAAAACAATTAGTGATATAATCATATAATAAAAAATAATTTCACTAGTATTTGTTGTGCTTATGGTTACTTGTCTTTGTTATGGTAATTCCTTTCGGTTTTAGACTTTGGTTTCTTCGACTATGCTAAAAAACCACAGTTCTATTCTTATTTGTCTTTGTATTTGCACTCACACAAATTACATACCAACACGAACATCTTAATATAAATATGATATAAATAATCTATTAATTTTATTTTTTAAATGAAAACTATTTAAACAACCTCAAATTAATAGATAAAAATGGATGAGTGAGGTAAATATGTAGTTATATAATTATTTAATTTAAAGGAATTAATACACGAACATAATATGATTTGAGCTGTCACTTTTTAATCGATACAAACACGAAAATAGATTAACTCAAACACAAAAATGTTGTGTCGTGTTTGTATCGTGTCTGTGTGACGTATTTAAAATTATCATCTCTAATTGTCATAATATTGACAAAACTTTTGAATTAGGTATGAACAGCATTAGGAGGTTCACAGTGCCTTATAATATTCATATATTTTCACTAAGGTATCCCAAATATTTATATTAAACTCAATAAAATAAGGAATATAATAAAGACTACCCCAATAAAATTGATGTATTGTTGACCAAGTTCAAGAGTGGCGCATTAGATAATGTTGATTTTGCTAGTGCCTTACAAATTCATACAAAATGATTGTAAATTTTATTACCTCATTTACATGATTGTGTTGATAACACCATCAAATTTACATCCAAGTTGATTTTTTTTCTAGGTACTCTAACTACTACTCAGTGCATGGGATAAATATTAGTCCTGGTTTGATTCACTAAAGCCAATGATCAAGACATGGTAGAACATGAGATTAAATTAAAAAGATATAGATTTTATATCTTTTTGCTGATTTAGGGCTTTGATTATATTTTGAATATGCTATTTGGGTTTGTGCACATTATCCATAGAGCTCATTTGCTACATGAGAAATACCAGGTTCATATAGGGTTATTTGGTAGCCGTCATACTTAAGAAGGGTCTTTACTCTCATTCATCATGTAATAAAAGTATCAATCTTACCTTACACATTATACATATAACTCTTATTGATTTGAACGTCAAAGTTTCTTGCATTCACTAAAGCATACTTAGGAACTACTTGTAAACCACCATCAGACCTATTCCACGAAAGTTCAAACACCACTTCACGATGTTTTCATACAAGGTTAAAAAAGACCATCAACCTCATCAAAAATTTAAAATGAGATTATATGACTTATGCCAAACTGGAAAAAATGAAACCCAAGTCATGGCTAACATGGGCAAATGATTTGATAATTTACCTTTTGGCTCTAGGTTAATGGAAAAACAAGGAACAAATCAAGCTATATTGGTGTACAAATAATATTGAGTTTTAATGTTGGAATTTATAAGAATAGTATTGTAGGAAAGTGGTTATATCATGCCATAAAAACACCAAATATGGGGCCATGTGCTTTTCTAAAAATAAAAAAAATCACACATTTTGATGGCTATGCCGGAAGTAAACCCAATTTCGTGCAACATGACCAAAGCACAACGCTTTAGGGTGTAATTGGCTGGAGGATTTTAAAGAGATAGATGGGCAAATTAGAAGTGGGATTGTAAGGCAACCATGTTTGGTTGAACCACTTCCAAAGTTGGCTACCTAAATCATTATGCTAGGTGACCAATTTGCATGTCTATTTCGATCGATTTAGCCGGCCAAATAATCCCACTTCAGATGTGGTATTGCGTCTTATCTACCTATTTGCTCACATTGTAACATAACCAGATGACTAGCGTACCCTCTATTAAGCGCGCGAAAGTGAAAATCTCAATACCAAATCTATTTGCAGAGTTATTAGTTGTCACTTTCCAAAGACCATAGACTTGCACAGACGAACACGGGAACATGCAAGCGGAATTGGATGTGCAAAATAGTCTTCACCATGTTCCTGTATATGGTCTGAAACCCAAAAGAAACCATCACTGAGCATGAAGGTTGGCTACTGTTGGAGGTAACTCGGTGGAACAAAATTTTATTTCATCTGTGTTTTTGGGTTTTTTCCACACAAAGATTGTGTTTTTCCCTTGATCCATGGTGTTAGATTTTAATTTCATAAATTGCATGTAGGTGAAAAAAGTTTTTGAGGTCTTCACCTTGAGATTTCTCCTTCAGATCTGAGTTAACAATTTTCGTTAGTGTTGTTATTTGCTTTCGCATTTGTGGTTGGAGTAGAGTGTGGTGTCTTGAAGCAACGGTGCCAGTGCCAGGCAGCAAAAAATCATATGCACTCTTTGAATGCGTTTGCTGACTGTCTGGAACACGGTCTCGAGGTCCCCTTTCCGATGGTTGCTGATCGGAAATCTCGACAGATCAATTACAAAGACACAGATTTTTTTTCATTTTTTGAAGATATGGTCGTTGGCAACTTACACTTTTTTATCATATGGACGTTGGGATATGACAACCCGTTTTACGGGTAAAGGGTACTCATTCAAAATATTTTGAAAACATGGTTATTTTGATAATAACAATCTTTTTTCCCATCTATATTTTACCTACATCCAAACATAGACTTTATAAATGTTACCTAATTTGCCCGGTAAAATGTTTTCCAACCAAACAATTTTTTTTTACATTTTCCTACGAAACTCATTTTCTAGTCATTTTTCTAAGTATATCATTTCCCTATCATTCATAAAATTTCTCATCAACCAAACGCCCCGTTAATATTTAGTCTTTATGATTTTTACTTTGTCTAGCATTTTAATCTCGTAACGTACGAGGTAAAACAACATAGTTGCTAAGGAGTAATCTTATTTTTTTTATCTCTGACCTTTTTTTATTAAGATGTACTTTTAAAATTATAATTTTTTATAACATTAAATTTAAAATGTGCCCCGAATTTAAAAAATAAAAAATAGGTAACTGAGATATTAGATTTTGATATTGAGAATTATTATTACAATTTATGTCGTTAAGACATCAAAGCATTAGTGGTCTAGTGGTAGAATAATACCCTGCCTCCGTACAGACCAGGGTTCGATTCCCGTCTGATACAATTAAGAGCAGTGAGGAGAACTGTGCCAACTGTGATGGAAGGGTCTATCACCAGCGTCTGATTCTTCAGACGAAAGGTGGCGCATCTGAGCTTTAATTTTCACATAGCTTTTATATATTTATTTATATATATCTTTTTTTGCACACAGCTGCATCTTTTAAATAGTTATTGTATATTCATGAAATATATACATCAATAATTCAGAATTTCAGATCATTCCGTGTTACTCTTCTCTCTATTTCATCGATTTCCACGTTGAATACGTTGTTATACCAATTATCAAGTGTGTCTCGTCACATCTAATGACATTGACAAACACAAACCCAATGTCAAATGAGCACCCCCTTTTTTTTGTGCTCAACCGATCCAAATTTTGTCAGTGGCTTGAAGGCATGCGTGGATTACTTAAAAGGTGCAAACCTTGGAGGCATGAACATGTGACAGTGTCCTGAAGAGAACAACATCGATAAGAAAGAACAATTTGTTGAAAAATTGGAGAATTAGAGTAGCAAGAACTACCAAATCATTACCGGGCTTAGAAATACCTCTTTTCCGAGTAAAAACACTTGTGCTGTTTGGTATAAGATTATTTTTGCATTCTCGGAAAATTGAATATTTCTAAAAAAATTATTTTTGGATATCATCGTAAATTGAATGTTTCTATCATATTTATGAAGATCGTGATTTCTGGATAAATAAAAAAATTTCCCCTACCAAACGCCCCCGATGATGTTTTGAGTTTTGACACATCATGAAACAAATCATTATTTTAAAGTATCTGCTTACGGTTTTGAACATTCAGCCATCTTGTCCCAACAGCCAACATAACTGATTTCAATAATAAGAGGCGAAGCTTTCTTGTTACAATAATAAACAGCTTTAACTATTGCTAACTTAAGCTTACATCACACTAGAATAAATTAAAAAATTGTTTACAAGAAAAATTGTTATGAAATATAGAATCGGCTAATGTGAAACAGGATCAACAGCATTTTAGTGTTTGTGAACAAGAATCGGCTTTTGAACAAGAATGTGAATCATCTTTTTTAATATGAGAACATTATATCCAGTTGAATTCGGTTGAACCAATGATACAGTGACCTAATATTTCAACCGAGTTGATGACTGGTCCAAGTTTTAAAACACTAACAATAAGGAACAAATGAAACTATAATGGCAAAACTATGGACTTTGATAATTCCTTTACAAAATATTCTTTTTTAATGTTTATCCTCTAAGATTTTTATTTTAGCTAGCATTTTAGTATAGTAGATAGATACAGTTATAATATTTAAGATAAGGAGTAACCTTTTTTATTTTTGTTTTGTTACTTTTTGGATGTACTTTTAGAATTAGATTATTTTTTATATCAGTAAAATTTAAAATGTGCCCCGAAATTTTTATTTTTATTTAAAAAAAAAACGTTAGTGAAATTAGAGACTAGACATTGTAAATGACTATTAAAATATATTTCTTCATATAGACATCAAGGCACCAGTGGTCTAGTGGTAGAATAGTACCCTGCCACGGTACAGACCCGGGTTCGATTCCCGGCTGGTGCATAATAAAGCGGTGAGGAGATTTGTGCCAACTGTGATGGATGGGTCTATCACCAGCGTCTGATTCTTCGGACGAAAGGGTGGCGCATCTGAGCTTTATTTTTTAACATAGCTTTATTTATTTATTTTATTTTTATCTGTAGTCATCCTTGTATTTAGCTTTATTTATTTATTTTATTTTTATCTGTAGTCATCCTTGTATTGAAATTGTTATTGTATATTCAAGAAGGGTTTTACAATTCTGTAGGGTTTTACAATTCTGTAGGAGAATTAAAATATCATGTTGTAGAGATAAAAAGCATGTGGGATCCATGTGTTAGAAAAAATTGTATGTAGGACCTATGTTAACACAGAAATTGAAGGGTGTGTAGGAAAATTGTATGTAGGACCTATGTCAACACATAAATCGAAAGGTGTGTAGGAAAATTTTAAATATTTAAATGAGATTTATAAAACCCATTCAAGAAATTTCAATAATTCAAATCATTCTGTGTTACTTTTCTCTCTATTTCATCGAATTCCACATCTAATACGTTGTTATATCAAGGGTATCTCGTCGTCATATACCCGTTTTTTTCTGTGCTCAACCGATCCAAATATTGCCATTGACTCGAAGAATGCGAAGGTAGCTTAACTTAAAGGGTGTAAATTTTGGAGGCATGTAACAAGTGACAGTGTCCTGAAAAGAACAATTTGTTGAAAAATTGGAGGATTATAGTAGCAAGAAGTCAAGAACTACCAAATCGTATTACCAGGTTCAGAAATACCTCTTTTCCGAGCAAAAACATTAATGATATTGTGGGTTTTGACACACCATGAAAGTTGAAACAACTCATTATTTAAAAGTATCTGCTTAATTACAACAACAACAACAAAAAAAGTATATGCTTATGGTTTTGAACATTTAGCAATCATTTTCCAACAGCCAACAATAAAACATAACTGATTTCAATACTAAGAGGTGAAGATTTCTTGTTACAATAATAAACAGCTTTAACAATTGCTAACTTAATCTTACATCACAAGAATATAATTTAAAAAAAAAAAATTGTTATGAAAGTATATAATCAACTTTTTAACAAGAATGCAAGGGTTACTATTATGGACCTATATAAGACCCATATATTCAAAAGCCCAACAATGGATAATCACATGACAATTGTGCAAGAGAACAATTGGGTTTATAGTAAGAGACCTAACAAGCACGGACACACTTTTTTAAAATTTGTGCGTGTCGGATATCGACACGCTCCCACACGTCCGACACGTGGTCAATATTTTTGGACACGCGGTCTACGCTCCAACACGCTTTTCTAACAAACAGTCAACTTTTTCTGACACACGGTCAACATTTCGACACGTTTTTTTTTAGGTCTAAATTTTATTTATTTTTTGGTATCCTATTTTATTTTATTAACTAAACATAAAAAAAAAATTATAAATCAATTTTTTTTGTTATGAAATTTGACACGAAAAATTAACAAGGTACGCAAAATTATTTCTGTTTATATTTATGTTATGAAATTTAAATATTTGATTGTTTATATGACTTATTATGGGCTGTTATGGTATTAAATATAAATTATATTATCTATATTAAAAATATTATTTAATATCAAAACGTGTCACAACGCGTCAAAAGATGACATTTTTTAGAATTAACGTGTCAGTGTGTTGTGTCCCGTGTCAGTGTTGGTGCATCATAATAAGAGGCCCACAACTCATATACCTATAAGTAAAACATTACAAATAGGAGATAAAGCTAATAGATATGACCTAATCTCTCTCTTTAATCCTATTTTTTTATCTATAAACATTTTTTATTGTGTGACGTTTTGGATGTACTTTAAAATTAAATTTTTTATAACTAATTTTTAAGATGTGCCCAAAAGAGGAAAAAAGAAAAGAGTGTAACTAAGATATTAGATTAGTTTTTGTCAATTATTAATGAAGTCTGTACAAAGTCATCAAAGCACCAGTGGTCTAGTGGTAGAATAGTACCCTGCCACGGTACAGACCCGCGTTCGATTCCCGGCTGGTGCATAATAAAGCAGTGAGGAGAGTTGTGTGCCAAATGTGATGGATGGGTCTATCACCAGCGTCTTGGACGAAAGGTGGCGCATCTGAGCTTTATTTATTTTTTATTTTATTTTGGTATAAATTTATTTTTTTTATTTTTATCTGCACTCATCCTTCTATTGAAATCATTCTCTGTTACCTTTCTCTCACAGTGTATCTCGTCACATAAGGTCACGTACGTTGTTAATTAATTTAGTTTAATTTTGTTTATATTAATTTAAATTATTTTAGAACTGTTAATTAATTATTTTTAGGAGTGTTAATTAATCTCACTTAATTTAGTTTGTGGCAGGATATACTTACCACCAAAAAAGTTTACCACCTTTACAACCAACCTAATTACCGTTGATTTTCGTCAATCTAACGGTTATGATTCATTCAAATTTATTAATTAATTATTAATTCTCATTTATGAATTTAATTTAATTTAGGAGTATTAATGAATTAAATTTAATTTATGTCGGTTAATTAATTTAGTTTATATTATTTAAATTATTTTAGAACTATTAATTAATTATTTTTAGGAGTTTTAATTAATTTAGTTTATGTTAAGTTAAAATTGTTTTGAACTGTTAAGTAATGAATTCAATTTAATTTATGTTTGTTAATTAATTTAGTTTAATTTACTTTTATTAATTCAAATTCTTTTAGGAGACAGTATATTGTGACAACCAAATGATGTTACAACCAATGTTACTACCAACCAATCTCACCGTTGGATTCGTAGTAGCGATCCGACGGTTTCGTTTAATCCCTAAATATCTCGTCTTCGGTGCTCTCTCTCCCCTTCTCTCTCACTATAGGCTTTGCCACCGCCACCTCCCCCCATAGCCAGACATGTGAAGGCGCCGCTGCCCAGGTTCTTGAATCGGTTGGAATAAAATGATTCAATTATTTAATTAATTTGAAAAAAATATGATTCTTTTGTGCTGTTTGAATTTGTTCGGTCGGAATAAACATTACTCACTATATATATCAAGAGCTTTGAAAGAATTTTCAATCTCAGTTATCCAAAAATTGTTATACTACATTGTCTCTTGCTATACTTGAAGTAATAAAGAACACATGTCTCTCTATGGAGAAACTTTTGGTGATGGTATATTCCTGAATAATTTTATTTGTTGTGTATATGTAAACTTCAAACAACTCTTCAGCGGCACCGTCACATGTCTGCTATAGGGGGAGGCGGCGGTGGCAGAGCCTATAATTAGAGAAAGAAGGGAAGAGAGAAAGAAGGGAAGAGAGAAAAGGGGGAGAGAGAGCAGCGAAGACGGGATATTTAGGGATTAAACGAGAAACGTCGGATCTCTACTACCAATCCAACGGTGAGATTGGTTAGTAGTAATTGATTGTAACATCATTTGATTGTCACAATATCCTATCCCTTCTTTTAGAATTATTAATTAATTATATTTAAGAGTGGTTAAGTTATTAGACTAAAAATACGAGACTGCTGGACTACTTACACATTATATGCTATGCAGCACAACATGTATGGCCATGTGTCAAAAAAACTAACACGTAACATGTTATGCAACATAACGAGTTTGACACGTAATCTCGTTGTATTGTGTAACGGTTTATGTGGCCATAAACCTACTATCACGTGTCCAAACCTAACTTGCCAGATGTTGTAACGAGTTAAGTGACATATGACATTTTGAAAAGAAAAAAAAAAAATCCAATCCGTGACATTCAGATAATTTTGTGTGCGAATAGTGTGACATTTTGTTCGTTATCCCGAACAACTCATTATTTAAAAGTATCTGCTGATGGTTTTGAACATTCAGCCATCTTGTCCCAACAGCCAACATAACTGATTTCAATAGTAAGAGGTGAAGCTTTCTTGTTACAATAATAAACAGCTTTAACAATTGCTATCTTAAGCTTACATCACACGAGTATAAATTAAAAAAAAAAAAAAAAAAAAATTGTTTACAAGAAAAATTGTTATGAAGTATAGAATCGGCTTTTGAACAAGAATGCAATGCAAGGGTTAGTAATAGCCACATTTTTCTGGCACTGAATAAGATTTTAGGTAGACTACCATGTTCCGGTTGTATGAGCCAATATATGGTTCTCTTAGTTGAGTTACTATTACAATTGAGCAATTCAGAAGCGCTTCTCACATCTTAGTATCTTCCAGCTTGCATAAGGACCCTCTCCTACATCATTCACAGAATTCACCCATCCCATTGCAGTTGAAATTTCTTCAAGTTCACTAATAACATGTATGACATCACGTATATATACACGCCCACCTGGTCGTAGCATCCGATCCATCTCAAGCATTATGGTTGAGATATTACACCTTTGCCTGAGACCAAATAATTTATCAAAACAACAATAATAACAAATGCTTATAGAGAAATAAGTACATAATTATGACACACCTCTTTTTTTCAACAGAGAAGAGTCCTGCTGCATGCAGCATATCATATGTTCTTGGGTATGTATCAAATGGCTCGCACCTGTCAAGGTACAAAAAATTTCAAGCATCAGCATAAATTCCTTATTTCTAATCAGGCAAAAAAAATAAAAAATGGAACACATGAAATATTTGGCATCTAGTTTCAAAAGGAAATTAAATAAATAAATAAACCTCCTTAGGTCGTTTAATCTCATCTAGTTACAATCTCGTTTTGCTAATATATGCTTATTATGTTCCAAAGCGTTGAAACATAGCATGTATGTTTGCAGAGAACATTTATCAGATGACATCAATGCCAGAATCTGTTAATTTTAATAATAGCATAGAAAAATATAAATGAATAGTAAATATAGGTCAATAGTGTTTCAATCATTTTCCAAATGTGTTTTTGAATATAATATTCCAGAACTCATTTTGTGGAACTTGATCATTATTCTTATACCAGAAACCAATAATGCCCTCTGAATTTGACATGCTAATACGGTTAGCTAAGATAATAATGCTATTATAATGACAACTTAAGTATGAAATCACCAATCACATCAAATAAGAATAAAAACAACTTAACAAGTGCTCGATGGGGATTAGTCTTCGGTTACTGCTGGAGGATACCTTTGAATTTATTCAAAAAAAAAAAAAACAACTTAACAAAAACATAAGCAAATTTCTCTTACCAATCATGCATAACTCCTATCAGCCCTCGGTCATATAGAACAGGCAAGGTATTGAATCCACTAATAGGAACAACATTTATAACCCAACAGTCAATCCCAAAATCATGCAGAGCTGCAGCAAACCTGTCCTTATCAAAATGAAAGTCACCTCATAACTCATAAGTCATAATGAACAGAGATAACTGCAAGGTTAGACAATCCCTTTACAGAAACCTGGTAACTGACAAATGGAATCAAAAACAGAAAAAGAAAGCAAGAAGTAACATACTCCCATACCCTCCAAATCCTGCCCTCATGTCCATTACATTTCTCATGTTGTACTCCTCCCAACGGTAAACTCGAACATAACTATCTATTATTTCATTCCAATATTTTGATTCAGCCTTAAAGAGATCCTCTCTTGATATAATGGCATCTAGTTTGATGCTTTGAAGCCTGGATGGTGGTTGATGAAGGCGTGAAGGCCACTTAGTAACATTTGCTCCATATCCATCACTAGGTAACGGAGTGATGCATGCCTTAAGACCGACATACCTGCAAAAAGTTTCATGGTTATCACTAATTCTGATATTTGTTTACTTAATATAATTCTAAACAAAAAAGGTTTGTGGAGTTAATCACTCGATGCTAGACCATCAAATTTTGTGCAGCACGTCTACATGTTGGTTGTTAATTCTTCAAGAAGGTTCTAGCTCTTCCGGTGTAGATTCTTTCTAGCCAGCGTCATCTTTTTGTGTTTTTGTTAAATATTAAATTAACCAGTGTTCTTTTTTTTTTTTAAAAAAAAGAAAGAATAGAACGCTAGCCTTGTATAAAAATGACAAATTTGAAAGGAATAAAAAGCATGTATTAGTGATGAAATGCATGCATGGGCAGTACATAAAATTCCCAAACTACTATATTATGCATCGATATAGAAGGCCAAAATTACAACAATTTATAAACTGACACTTAAAGGAAACTTTTTGGGGATGACAATCAATCTTTAACACCTTTGACTCTGTTAGTAGCAGGCCCCCAATCAGGAAGGTAACTGTGATAAGAAATACGGATGGGTCCAATGATCTAGTTGGGCCAGGCCGTGTTTGAAATAGTAGTTAGAGTCAATTGATATTGTTTGATATATTAGATAGAGTTACAACCAGGAAGGAGAATATTCCTCTAACGAAATAGTAGAATATAAGGAAAGGAGAGGGTATTGAGTGGTGACAATTGACTGAATGGGAGAGATGAGGCTCTCAAATACCTAAGGAACATCAATTTTGTCATCTTTCTTTCTCTTCTTGACCTTGGGTTCTCCATTGGTACAGAGGAAGGTAGACCACGTCAAGAAAATTCGTATATTTTTCCTTCATTATTTCTTTAATCTCTGAACAAGTTTTATCATACTATTATGCATTCTGGTTCAAGTAATTATGCAGTCTACAAATGAAAGCTATGTAACATAGGTAAATTGAACAATATGAAAGGCGTCATACCAAACATCATCCGGATCATCATTGGACTCACATAATGGAGGATGCACAGCATTGTCACGACTAAGGTAGCAGCTATTGTTCATAGGTTTCTGCCATACAGCAATGTAACCCTCCTTCCTTACAAGCTCCCAACAAATGCTAACAGTCAGGTCCTCCATTTCTGTTAAGTAATAAGTCCAAAGATCATGATGTTTAGAGCTAAATATCTCAATAAATCATGATCTAGGCATTTGATACCAAAAAAATATGATGTTGGAGTCAAATAACAGAAAGAGAATGAAGGGAGAAAACAGTAGACCCTGACAATGCAGTATCTATCAACCCATTGAAAGATGTATTATGCAATCACAAGGGGGAGGGGGGCACTTTTACCCTTTTGGGGTCCATGCCATGATAGCTGGAAAAGCTAAAAAAACATAGATATTTACATCCTTTACTACTGTTTTGGTTAACACAGAAATTATGAGCTACCTTTCCATTGTTCTTGAAGGCTCTCTTCATGTTTGTAAACAGGCTGTGCTGCCCAGACAAAGTAGCCACCTGCCCTCAGAAGCCTGCTGGCCTCAAGAAGCAAAATTCCATCTCCATTAAAGCCATAGAAAAACAGGATATCAGTGCAAAGAACTAAAGCCTTTTAAGCATAGTTATGATTGTATTTTTGCCATCTTTTCTTGAATTCATTGTTTCAAAGCGTGAAGAAATCCAGAGAAAGTCTGAAATTTAGAAAAACAATGTTGTTTAAATTGGGGACTCCTAAAATAAGGAAAAAAATTATAAAAAAATATAAGGAAATAAAAAAATTATCCCTAAATCCCTATAATTTCAACATGGTTTCAGAACCTCTAAAACCATATGATCTGCAGTTTGATCCTTGCTTCCCAAAGAACTTTTGCATGAGGGGATGTGTTAGATATATAATATAAACCATTCATTTATCTTCACCTAATAGTTTAAGCTTTTAGGAGAGTTGGTTCATGTCAGTTGTCATATCATATAGCACAGCAACTCATGGTAATGGGTCTTGGAATCAACTAATGAGGAGAACCCCAAAAAAGTCAAGACTCAAAATAGTTTTGGAAAAAAATTATAAATTCTATTTGGTTTTCAAATTATAGCATCCAACATTCAAAGCAAATCATCAAGTATTCAAAGTTGGTTTTTCTTTATAGAAAGGAAAAGAGGACAAGAGAACCACATGTAACATCTTTTGAGTTTTGCTTCTTTACATATTTAGCCTAGTATATATTTTACTCTATCAGCCCATTCCATAGGTAGCTCAATTACTTATTTAAATTGTTTTGCTCACAAGTCACTACATGAACCAGGAAAAAATAATAGGTACACTAGGGTCCATTTTGTTTTTCACATGAAATTAAAACTACATATACTTTAAAAAACTATAGAAAAGCTAGGCGGATGAAGGCCACTGCTCATCCCTCCGGAGATCCTTCATTGTAGACAATTAACTATAATTTCCTTTCAGATGCTTGAAATCAGGGATAAAAGGTTTAAACAGAGAAAGAAAGTACCATCACGAGTCCAATTAATTCTGCATCTTGAACAATGGATCAGATCAAATGCCTGGCTTGGGAACAACAAACGGTGTGTAGCAAATACTGCTACCATGGCAGGCACACCACGCTCAAGAGCAAACTGAATCTGATTTTCGTGAACATCTTTTGGAGCTATTGAAAGAGTTGTAACATTACGTTGCATCAAAAACGCACCAAAACTTGCCACTCCACAGCCAATGTCTAAAGCAACTCTGGTGTTGTAACCAAATGCAGTATCAGGAACCATCTGCACATTCAAAATTTCAAAAGTGCTCTCAGTTTCTTAGCAACAAAATTATCAGAAAGAAATTGAATAAATTACTAACCGCCGAAATCTGATCCAGGTATTTATCTGCACCATGTATAAATTGTGTTCCACCACCAGGAAAAACAAATTTATCCTTCTTTCTTGATATCCAATTTTGGCCACCTTTATCTTCAACCAGACGTGTATGGGGTACATTACTGAACCAAACCTGTCATTGTATTTGTATATGAGTTAACGAGCCCTTTCTTCCCAATCTGAACCAATTGAAAAGTGTTACATGATGCAACTTAGAAATCAAGGATACATGCTAATTTAAAATTTTAAAGTTTGTTAAAATTCAATTTCAGCAAATTGACCACAAAATCAGATTCTGAATGTAGCATCTAATCAAGATATGACTTGAAATGCTTAACACTCGAGATGAAGAAATTTCTTCTCTAGATTATCATAATGATGAAGGTTCAAAACAAATAATAAAGTCTAGTATTTTTTTATTTTACTAGTAACTAAAACAACCAGTAGCACAATTTTCATCATCTATACAATTAAACCCCTTCTCAGATTCACCACCACATAACAAACATCAAAAAAATAAATAAATAACAACCCTTGTTAAGAACCACTTCAACCCAAAACCTTAATGTGTTAGGTGACAGCCTTTTTAGTGGTTTATATTATTCTCCCTCACGCAAGAGCTTGAAGCATGGATATTGCACATGCCCAATTGTGAAGGGCGACGAGGATCGAACTCGTAACCTTATGGTCACTGAAGCTCTCGTACCATGTTTTTAGTGGTTTATATTATTCTCTAATATCGCTACCTATCATATAAACAGAACGATAAAACTTACAGAGTCCGAACTCGAAAAGTACCTCGTCTCTGCTCTTAGGCCAAAGGATGGGTCTCTTGTATCCCTTTGGTGCAGCCACCAAGCAATTCAAACCCTTCCCTTCTACAGGGCAATGCCGCTCGTACTTTTCCCCTCTCAAGCTCGAATTCAACTTCTCAATCGCTTCCGCATTGTCCAAACAAGGTATATAATCAACCATTTTCACATCACACATCTTGTACCTCTCAACCTTCGCAGGTCTCACAACACCACGTTCATCCGCCACAAACGAAACGCTCGAATTCAACAAGCCCTCAACGAAACCAGGATCCAAGTCCCCGATTTTGAAATCTTCCGTCATGACGCCGTTTCCATCCACCACGCCCAAATACTCCACGGGCGGCAATGGAGGCAGATGGAAAACCTTAACTCCCGGTGGCAGCGGCGGCGGAGGAGGAGAAGGAGAAGGAGAAGGAGGTTGGTCCACGGCGGAGGAGGCATTGGAAGAGGAAGAAGAGAAGAAGGTGAGGGGAGAAATGGTGGTTGGTGAGTAACGAGTGAAGAAGAAGAGAAGGAGGGTGAGGGAGAAGAGTGTTAGAGCGGTGATTTTAACAAAGGAAGAGGTTTTGAGAACATCTATGGGCCATGGTGTCGACAGGGACAACTTCATCATGGCCACTGATGAGTGATGATGAGAGAGGAAATATTGGAGATTTTGTAAAATGATGAGAGAGAGAGAGAGAGAGAGAAACAAGACAGAGAGGAGTGGATCTTGCTTAAAAGAGAGGGCGAGGATTACTGAATGAGCGTCCAAGTCACGACATCAGCATTAGAAACAGAAATGTTACGAGAACGAGGTTATAAATATGTGTTGTCTTTATACCAAAAAAAATAAAAATAAAATAAAAAAATTATGTGTTGTGTGCACGGGATGGGGACAACTGTAGAGTGAGAGTGAGGTCTGGTACCATTTTTCTAATTTTTGTCCGAAATGAAAAAAGCAAAATGTTGTTCCATTTCCCAAGAACTTGAGTTGCAAAACTGGGAACAGCAATTTCTTGCTCATGATTATTCGGATACATTGTTTCATAATTAACATGATTATTTGCTTTTTTAGTCAATCCTGAACGTCATCGGATCGGAATTAATTCTTGCCTTTTATTTTTCTTATCTTGCATAAGATAATTTAATACATAAAAATAAGTAGGATCTGTTTTTTTTTCTCTTTTAGTGAGTTCCACTCATTTTTTGTGTGTCACATGAAACAACTTATCTTATACAACATAAAGAAAATAAAACCAATTAATTCTTTCCTATTAAAATTTTACATGATTTGATCATATAAAAAATTTTATAAATTTTTTTTTCATATACATTAAATATATAGGATAAAATTATTATTAATAAAAAAAGATATAGATACAAAAATTTGGTACGAAAACATCATGTGAAATTTTAAGATGACAGAATCTATTTTCGAACATCACCTAGGTTCTGTCATTATTTTTTATTTTTTTAAATGTAGGATTGATTTTTTTAATTTCACGCTGAGATGCACTTATGGGGTTTTAATAAAAGAAAATAAATTATTTTAATAAAAAGAATTAATATTTATTCTTTTAAAGTACATAGAATTGTATCATTTTAAATGAGAAAAAGATATATACAATAAAAATTATAAGAGAAAAAATGTGAGTTTTTTTAATTTAAATTTTAAATAAAATATATTAATTTTAACTAAAACAACCATCCTTTTAAGTGATACATATTTTTTCATTTAATAAAACATTGATTGTGATTTCTGATAAATTTTAATATAAAATAACTTTTTTTAAATAAGATGGATGAGGGACCATGACGATTATACTTTTGTAGGACCAATTATGCCGACGTAAATTCAACGTTGTTTAGGAATACTCAAGATGTGATTGACTGGTGAATGGGGATAAGAACACCAAGTTCTATATGCTGCCACCAAGTCTCGCTTGCGTCAAAACAAAATTTTAGCTCTCGTGGACAAAGAGGGCCATTGAGTCGAGGAACCTGAACCGTTAAAGGAAATGGTTATTCAATTCTCTGATAAGGTTTACAAAGATGATGGTGCTGAATGCTTCCTTAAGATCCCCAGCCCATCTTTTAAGCTTCTTCATAATGTTCCCTCTATTTGGAAATTGAGGAAGTCTTTCGTAGGATGAACCCGTACAAAGCCCCAGGTCTCGATGGATTGTAAGCCAATTTATTCTAATCCCAGTGGCAAACCGTGGGCGCCTTGGTTTGTGATGTCATCATGAATGTTTTTGTTGACCCATATCAGATTAGAAGTTTAAACAACTTTTTCATTTGCCTCATTCCGAAAGTTGATCATCCAGATTCCATTACGAAGCTTCGCCCAATAAGCCTTTGCAATGTGATATTCAAAGCTATCACTAAGATCATAGCTAATTGCTTAAGACCTCGTCTAAATAACCGCATCCTTCTTAATCAGTACAACTTTATTAGAGGTAGGCATAACAATGATAATATTATCATTGCTCAAGAGATCATGCACTCTATGATATTTAAGAAGGGTAGGAAATGGTGGATGACAATTAAGGTTGATTATGAAAAGGCCTACGATAGAGTCAACTGGAGTTATGGTTGACACTCTCCTATGGGTATATGTCACCTTGTGCGCTATGTCCGAGATGTAATATGCATCCGGAGGATATGCATTGTATTAATTGAAGTGTGGTGAAGAGAGAGATAAATTAGTTACAAACTATTCTCTAAATTTCAAACAACCAAACTATGCCTATTATTTTAACTATCAATTACAAACAATCCAACGATTTCTATCAATTATCTATGATCATTCCATTTCCAAATCAAACTATTAGTTATACATTCTTCTCTTCCAAATATCCAATTATCACTAGTGGTTTTCCACTGTTTTACTACCTCTGGAATATAGAAACGGGGATCGCATTCTTTGTCTTGATATATCTTTGGATGGTCTCAAGGTTTGGTAAACTGGTTTTTTCACGAAGAGCATGTCCTTTAAGTGGTTTGTTCGATTCTATTAATTTTCTAGTGTCCATTTGCGTAACTTGTAATGTTTTTCAAGGAGAGCTTATAAGCTGTTGCTGAGAGCCTCTTTAATTATTATTTTTTTCTAACACATTCCCTCGTGCAAGGACTCATTAGGCACATATTTATTAAGAAATTTTATAAGAGAAAGTGGAGTTGTGAGAGGATCCAATTCGTAATACCAAAACTTTTATACTATATAAAAAGTCAATTTAAGCCAAAAACTTACCGTTGGGTGAGAGCCTCTTTTCACATTATTCCCTTGCGACATATCCTTTTTGCATTGTTTGCGGGGGTTGACGTGTTGTTTAACTGGCTTTCCCAAAGAGCATAGCCTTCAAGTGGGGGGTTTGTTTGTACTTTCTAGTGTCCATATATGCATGGTGTAATGGCATTTCTATTGTCCGTATCGTGTTGTAACCTTGCATTTCATGGTCTCCAGGTGTTGCATAACAAGTTTGAGCAAGCAGGATGGCCTTCAGGTGGTTTTTTGTTTTGTATACCATAGTTTCAGGGGCAGGTTATATTTACAAACTTTTTTGTTTACAAATTCTTATAAACTACAATATATTCTCGCGCGAGAATATTAACTTTTACAAACTATACCATGTTCTCCCGGGAGAATATAATGTAATTTGTAAAAAAAATTTAAAAAATTTGTAAACGGATCATGTCCTGTAATTTCAAGTGTCCATGCATGTTATATGGCTTTTCCGTTGGAGCCTAATTAATTTGCTCGAGAGATGGAGTATATATAGATCAGTTTTCCATTGCAGCCCAATATTTGCGACCATCCCTTCCTAAATTTTAGTTTTTTTTATTATTTTATATATAAAATAATATTTTTAATAATAATAAGATATTAGTATTATTAATTAGTCATTTCCCTAAAAAATATTTATAATAGTTAGTATATTCTATTAGTCTTAATAATATTTATAATTTTAAATTTTATTTTCATCCCCTATTATAATTTTTTTTGGGTCCATCACCCACCAGAAATGATATATGTCAATGATTTAGTGAAGTAGTAATATGAACTAAAGATCAAACGTAAAATCAACTTTTTGTTGTTGTTGGAGTACATGGGAACGGAACACACTACACACACCCCACCACTAAGCTAATCCTAGTGGTTAAAAAAAGAAATCACCTTTCAAGTCTCATGTTAGGATTAAAATTCAATAGGTGAAAGGCAGGAACATGATTGGCTATAAAATAACAGAAAATAATTTCTGCAGTTGTGATAGAAATTATTCCCACTACCATTGATATAAAAATAAGAGAGACAAGAGAAAAATCATTGTCAAATAAAGGGTTCATCTAATCTCATATTGCATTAGAGAAGATCTCTAGAAGATAAAAAAAAAAAAAAATTGTCACGAATTTTTATGGATCTATTGGAGATAAAAATATTCTTATGTTATATGAGAGTAATTTTTCCCTAAAATAAATGGTAAGTGATATGTAGGTAATTTCTCAATCCTTTCTAGTCTGTGAGATGCGTGGATATGGAGAGAAACGAATATGACATGAAGACTGAAGAGAGAACATTTACATTTGACCCACTTTAAAGCCTTTTAAATGAGCCCAACAGGTAAGTCCAGAACAAATCCTTTATGATCATTAAGCATCGGACCGAACCAAACATTTGTAGATGTTGCTAAACTGGTTTTATTGAAGAGCTCGGCCTTCAAGTGGTTTGTTTGGTTCTACTTTCTAGTGTGAAGAGTACAAAATGATGAACGATAGTTTGGATACATATTCTTCTTCTATTTCTTAACACTAGTCTTATTCCTTTTCTTTTGAAAATATAACGCAAGACAAGGACATATTCTTAACTGACACTTTCTGTATCTTTTATTTCCTAAACAAATAAGGTATAACCATGATGTAATTGTGTTGAATAAAGCCTTGAGCCGTAAGGATCTGCATGAGTTAGGTCGGGTTAGGTCGGGTCGGGTCAATCTATTAATTCTTTTAAAGTGTATTTTAAGAATATTAATAAAGGAATATTTAGTATATTATTTTTAATGTTTTTTTTTTGTAATCATTATATTAAATGTTTTAATTATGTTAAAAGTAATATTTTTGTTTTTAAAATATTAATTCTTCACTTTTTATTTGAAAATTATTTTTAGTTCCTTAATTACTATTTTAAAAATGCTTGTTAAATCCTTTAAATATAAATAAAAACTAATAAAATGTTTGATAAATCATCTTTAATATCAAATAAATAAAAAATTGTCTACCAAAAAAAAAAGAGAAAAAAAATTATGCATATCAAAAAAAACTCTTGATTGACATTGCATTTATATATTAGGGAGTATAACCAAACTCCTTTGGCACATGTGGTAAAGAGCGTGGGCCCCTTAACCAGAGGTCTCGAGTTCGAGCCCTGGGAATGGAAAAAAAGGATTTGGGAGAGCCACCCCGGAAAGGGTCTGACAGTGCTCGATGAGGATTAGTCTTCGGTTACGGCCGGAGGATACCTTTCAATTTATTCAAAAAAAAAATACATTAGGGAGTATTTATTCCGTAAAAGGAACACTTATTGGATATCACTCAGAAAATCGATAAATTATACAAAATGCATATTTATACATTGGGGAGTATTTGTTCCGTAAAAGGAACACTTATTTAATATAACTCACAAAATCAGTAAATTATACAAAATTCTTATAATATCCGTAGTGTTTAATTAATTGCATGTAATTAGGTAATTAATCTTGTATTAGTGATGTGAATTAGGTAATATCTAATTAAATGAGTTAGGGTCACTTTTGAAGTAAAGAGAGTAGTTAGTGAAAATTGTGTATAGCTAAAAGTACTCAAAATATAAAATTAAAATTGAAAATATTCTTAGAAAAATATTTCAGATCATAGGGTAAAGTTTGAAAGTGAACAAAGTTAAATAGATAGATAAATTTTACCCAGTTAAAGTGGCCCACCTTATGTTAAGAGGCAAAACCTAGGAAGCACGGACACTTGTAAAAACAGGAAGAGTCGGGTCTGACACGCTCCGACACGCTCCGACACGGCGACACGCTCCGACACGCGGTTGACTTTTTCCGACACGTTGACCATTCTGAAACGCAAATTTGACCGTGTCCGACACGGTCAAATGGCATTTTCGTAATTTTTTAATTTTTTTAAAAAAAATTTCTAAAAAAAAATTAAATTATATTAATAAAGCTTCCACATAATCATATCAATTTTATTTTTTTTGTCTTTTTTCCCCTTAAGTAGATAAGAGAGCATCTTAGCATCATTGTTGTCAATTCCTATTACGCTCTTATTGTATCTCATTATATCTGATCTCTCTCTAATATGATTTGATCTCTCTATCTGATATTATGTCTCTCTCATCCCAGTTTTTATTTTTTTTTATTAAAGCTTCCATCTTTATAACGTGTTGATGGGTATTATTAATTTAGTTTCATTTTTTTTAAATTATTAAATATTAAATGAAATATAAACTATATAAATTAAAAATATTATTTAATATTAAAATGTGTCCCAACGTGTCGAAATCCATAATTTTTTAGGATTGACGTGTCGGAGTGTCGTGTCGTGTCGTGTCACGTGTCGCGTGTCGTATCGGTGCTACATAGGGCAAAACATGAATTTCTCTCTGCATTTCTTCTTCTTCCTCATTGGCCAACAGAGAGTGAGAGTGAGAGGGATAGAAACCAATTGAAGTACAAAATCCTAACTTTTCAATTTCTCATCCAAATCAATTCATTCCAAAGCCTAAACCACTTAGAATATTCCCTCTCTGTGAATCCAAGCTTGACTTTGATTGTGAAGCTTTGTGGAGAGAGATATCTCCTTCCCAAGAATTTGACCCACTTGGTGATTTGAGGAGTTTAATGGCATTTTCTTCCATGGGAGCTTAGGAGACCACCATTCCTTGATTGTGTGATCTTTTGGGGCAAATTTTCACTTCTCAAACATTGTTTCCATGGAGATTGCATGAGGTTGAAGATGATGAATAGTGATTTTGTAAGTTTTATGAGTTTGAGTTAGATTGAAGCTAAATCTCTTTACAAATGTTGTTATGAATGATAAATAAACGATAGAAATGGACTTAGATTGTCATTTGGTTATTGTTCAATAAATTGGGAAATTCATGATTGGGTTTGTGAGTTGCTAGCATTTTGAGCAATTAGTGAATTGGATGATTGATTGTATCCCTTGTGTTGCTAGGATTGAGGCAAGTGGACTATCATTGAGTGATCAATCATTGGAGGAAGCTATGGAGCTTGAATAGCTCCTTTAGATTGGTAAGTTCATACCTTAATTGTGGTGTGAATGTGATCGTTGGTTGATGAATATTGATATATTCTTCGATGCAATAGATTGATTGCATTGCACCTTTATATAGGTGTTTGTTTGTGAGATTGTCGGCAATCATTATAAAGCTTGATTGTTTGACTTGGTGAAGAACAAAGGTTGAATTGGGAACCAAATTAAGGTAAGCCTTCAGACTTTGGAAATTGATCCTTTAATTGTTCCACGGAGCCCTAAATGGGTAGTGGTTGTTGATAGTGTATGTAAATGCAATAAAGTAGTTTAATGCTTTGTTATACGTATGTGTATGCGCTGGGTGTGGCATATGATGGTGTTTTCCTATGTTTTGTATGTTGCATGATGATGCGTAATTCATACTTGGTAGTTTTGCTGGCTAGAAGAACTATTTGCATCTAAGTATCCTTAGAACAATATGAGAGCTAGAGGGATGTCTATTGGAGATGTTTGACACATTGCATTATTTTCTGTTATTGTTACTATACTGCGAGTGAACTATGGGGTGCAGAAATACTTCAGGGACCCCTGATTTACTGAGATATATCCGTATATCTCACCCCATGTTGTGGGGATCCCTTTTCAAGTACAGATGCTGCAGGAGCCTATGGTGGCAAGTGGCCATACTTGGACTAGATTGATACATGATGATGTAGCATTATTTTGGTGATGCATATCATTTGGTAGTTTCCATGTATAGGATTTACATTTGAAAGCTATTTGATATATGTACATCATGCTTTATTTTGGTGGACTTAGCCTATGCTCACCTCCTATAAAGCACCGACACGACACGCGACACGTGACACGTGATACGATACGACACGACTCTCCGACACGTCAATCTTAAAAAATTATGGATTTTGACACGTTTTAATATTAAATAATATTTTTAAATTATATAGTGTATATTTCATTTAATATTCAATAATTTAACAAAAAATAAAAAAATTAATAATACCCATTAAAATATTATCTTTCAACCTTCATTTCCATTCCAAAACCACAAAAGAAAAATTGATTCAAAGTCGGAATCCAAGGTGTTACATAAAGGGAGAAAAAAATCTGATGTAACCAATGGCAACAGCAGCCAAAAAATTCACCGACTCCCAATACCAAAAATTGTAGCAGCATTCTGCACAAAAGACAAAAACATAAACTAAAAGAATACACTATAAAATAAGAACATCAAGGTACAATCAAACATTATAAAATGTGGAAGCTTTAATAAAAAAAGCAAGAACTGGGATGAGAGAGAGAGAGATCAGATCAGATTAGAAAGAGATTAGGAAGGAGGAGACACGATAAGAGCGTAACAGGAATGACAACGATGGTGCTGAGATGATCTATTATTTACTTAAAGGAAAAAAAAGGAAGAAAATTGATATGATCATGCAGAAACTTTACTAATATATTTTAATTTTTTAAAATATATGTTTTTTTTTTTTAAAAATTAATTTTTTTTTAAAAAGGAATTAAAATTTTTACGAAAATGCCATTTGACCGTGTCGGACTCGGTCAAATTCACGTGTCTTAATGGTCAACGTGTCGGAAAAAGTTGACCGCGTGTCCGACACCGTGTCGGAGCGTGTCGCCGTGTTGGAGCGTGTCAGACACGACTCTCCCTGTTTTTTGGTGTGTCCGTGCTTCCTTGCTCACCTCCTTTGGTGTCTCATGTTGTTGATTAGAGTCAAGGATTTGATCATAGTGTTTTGTAACTACGTCTCATGGTTATGTATTAAAGACATCTACATATTGTGTAATATTTTACTTGTCGTATATATGATGGAAAAGCATGGATGTCTATTTTAATAAATGTGCACCTTAAAATTGTAAGGATTATGTCTTGTGGTAGTTATACAACGCCAATTAGGTGAAATATGACATTTAGGTTAGGAATCAATGTAAATATAAGGATATTATGTCTTGTTATCCATTTTTTCTATCATTTAAGATAGATTTGGATCTGTTCATCTTCTTGGAAGTTATAGATCTTTTTCTTAGCTTTCCAACGAGATCAAGATTGCGTTAATCAGATAAGTATAACCCAAGTTATAGGTGAAATACTAAAGTAGAGTGTAATTTCCAGACTCGTGGCGCTGTTGGCGCCACCAAACAGGGGGTTGGTGCTGACGGCGTCGTTAGATAGTGGGAAGTCAGTGTTGTGGCGCAATCAGCACCGGATCCTGCGAAATTTAGCATCATTTTATTCAAAAATTCATAACTTCAATTACGGTACTTTAAATTGAGCGCGGTTTGAACCCATGTATAGCTAATGAAGAAACCTATAACATAGTAGGAGATAAGGACCATAGAAGAATTATAGAATTCCCCTAGTAAACTAAAAAGTGAAGTTGTTAGTGTTGAATATTAATAAAAATGAGTTTTTAAGTCTTGTGGGTCTAAAGGGACTACCTGCATTTTAGGGTAGCAATGTATGGCATGGTTAAATTAATCTTAAGTGTTTCGTATATTGTTTAAGTTATGATTACAGTTTTTGGAATTATTTTAATTACATAATTGATTTTAAACAAAAATGTTTACTAATGAAAAAAAAGGTTTATCCCGTATTATAATTCAATTGTTGTGATTGTGACTGCGCTTAATGTCATGCATAATGTTAATAAATTAGTTCTAGAATAAGGTGTTACAATTTTAGTTCACTTTTAAAAATCATATCGCATCTTTGAGTATTTTTTTAATTTTTGCATCTTGTTTTGGTTATATAATATTATACAGATATCGATACGAAAGAAGTGTACATGTCAGAACATACAAAAAGTTTTTTTATAGAGAAAATAAAAAATACAAGAGGTAATGTATCAAACAAAAGTTTTACCAATAAATTATGAGAAAAAATTATCTCATGTCACATGAGATAATTATCTCATGCCACAGAGATAAGATCCATTTTTTATATTCTATTTTTTAAAATAATGGACAACGCTATATTGTTTCTGTTGCATCTCATGCCTACCTAGCACGGACACGACTTTTTTTTCAAAATTTATGTGTCGGACACGTGTCCGACACGGACACGCTCCGACACGCGTCCGACACGTGGTCAATATTTGGGGACACGCGGTCAACTCTCCGACACATTTTTCGGACACGCAGTCAACCTTTTCTGACACGCAGTCAACGTTCGGACACGCTGAGACACGTTTTTTTTTAAATCTTAATTTTATTTTATTAACTAAATAAAAAATAATTTATAAATTAATTTTTTTCTATTATGAAATATGATATGAAAAATTAACAAAGTACAAAAAATTATTTTTATTTTTATTTATGTTATGAAATTTAAATATTTGATTAGTTATATTACTCATCATGGACTTTTATATTTATTAAATATAAATTATATTATATATATTAACATTTTTATTTAATATCAAAACGTGTCCCAACGTGTCCAAACATGACATTTTTTAGAATTAACGTGTCGGCGTGTCGTGTCGTGTCGTGTCCCGTGTCCGTGCATCATGGTCTCATGCAGCATGAGATAAATAGATCCCATAAATTATACATTTCACCCTCATTAGGTGAAAATAAAAAATAAAAAAACGCATTTGCTCATGATTTTTTATTTTTGTGCAAACTTCATTAATGTCATCACGGGTTTGCCACTGTCTTGCCAGCAACAAGCTAGTCAGTGACGGGTAATCGAACCACTAACTAGGGGGTGTTTGGTAGAGGAGAAATTTTTTTATTCGGGAATCTTGATTTTCAGAAATGTGAATTTTACATTCAGTTTATGATAATATCCGAAAATTAAAAATTCTAAAAAATTCAATTTCTCGAAAATCCTGAAAAATACCGCGTACAAACGCCCCCTGATAGTTAGTAAGTAGAACTTGGATTTAGATCCTCTCATGTGAAAAAGTGGTCATGTTATTTGATCACAACCACTCATTGATGATGAGATAAGAGAAAGAAAAATGTATAACTTTTAAATGAGTGATTGTGATCAAATAACATGACCACATGATAACTTTTACACATGAGAAAATTCATTCCCGTAGAACTTAATCTTGACTCTCTTCTTTTTTGTTATACATAATATTACATGCGTGATTATCACTGCAATGTGCAAATGCAACTGCCTTTGGCTTCATTATCCATGATCTCCTTAATTTTCCACAAAGAGGGCCACTACTACCTCTATTATTTTCTAAGTCAACTTTCACGTGCCCAATTCTCAAGAAAACCAGTGAAAAGGAGCCAAATAATTAATGACTACAAATAACATGTCTCTAATATTTATATGGAAATTGGAAATGGTACTCGAAGCCTACTTCATTGATGCTTCTTGTATTAGCCACTAGATAGATGTTAGAGCCCAAGTCCAGAAGCAGAGATGGAAGGGGTGAGGCCCAAATGTGGGTGCACGAAACCAGCCCATTTTCAATTTCAATGTGAGTTTCCTTCTGTTTGCTTTTCCGTTGCAACAAACCGTATGGAAGATAGAAGAAAAATTTCCTTCACCTTCGAGAACTATTTCTTTTAATAAAACTCAAAGAAAATGAGTGAATTTTAAAAAATTTAACCAGTGGCTCATAAAAAAGGGCAGGTTATATTTATAATTTTTTTTTTCACAAACTCTTACAAACTACACTAACTTTTCTTCTGGGAGAACACTAGTTACACTAATTTTTTTTTGGTAAGTAGTTACACTATGTTCTACCAGAAAAAAATAGTGTAATTTATAAAAAAAAATTAAAAAAATTTATAAACGGATCATTCCCCCATAAAAATATGCCATCAAACAAAGTTGATTATAGCTTTCGATATTTTCGTGTGGGCTCCATTCGGTTGAGGTCGTGCAAGTATATAATGTCAAATAAAGAATAGATTTCCTATACACACAACCAACCTTTGTGAGTGGCATATGTCCTGACTCCTAACCATAAGATTCCATTTTTTACAAAAAAATAAAAGTAGATTTTACACTATATATGTATAATTTCACTATTTAAAACAATGGAAGTCTTCAATAAAAGTCTACAATATGTCATGAAGCGTATAAGACTAGACTTATAAGTTATAAGTGTATAAAAACTAATCTTGATTATCAACTCTTATATGGATAATTACAATTAATTTTAAACAAAATCAATTCAGACCATGTTATAATTATATATCAAATATTAGCTCTTCTCACTGATATAATATCTAATATTGTGTGAGTGTATGTGTATGTGTCACCTTCACATATTTACCAAGATACACCGCCCAAGGGTTTAGTGTGTGTGTGATAGTGTGTTGACAATGACATATCTGCCACAATACACACCGCCCGCGGTCTAGTGTGTCTGTGTGAGTGCGTGACCATGACATTATGTGCCAAGGTCCACACCGCCCATGGGTTTAGAAATATATTCAATTAGCTAAGTCAATATAACCTTCGATTATTGATTTGATTGCATTGTCATTCGCGCGTTATGACTTGAAAAATAATCTTTTTGTGAGTTTCTTTGATAACTAGTTGAATGCAACATTAGATTTTTCTACCAAGTGATGCCGGACAATTGATATTTTCGATGACTAGGTCACTTATGTTCACTACTTCAGGAAATAAATATTGCAAGGACTATATAATTTTTTTTCCCCGTTAACTATTTTCTTTAGAAAGTAATATACATAGAGAAAATCATTTATGTATCAACTGCAGAAGTAATTTCCGCACTTGCTCTCACATCAACAATTTTTTTTTTTTAAATTAGTGAATTCAGCATTTTGTCTCTGTGATAAATAGGATCAATAAAAAGCATATTAGAAAAACTTAATGATATGATGGTAAAGAATATAATATGTTAGAGAAATATAAAATCATCATTGTGTGATGCATCAAGCCTAACCACTTAGTCATATTAATTTTATTTTATTTTGAAATTAACCCAACTCTAATCACTTCTTTGAGGTGAGTTAACTCCTATGTTATCTTCACAAGCTTTGAATCGATAATGAAATTAATTCGAAATTTAATTTTAATACTATATAAATAATCAATTCAACTCAAAAATTTAAATTTGTTAATAAAAATTCATTAATAATTTTATATTTCTCTAATATACTATATCTCTTAATTCCATTAAAATGTAAAAGATGATAAGAATAGAACTCGTAACACTAAGGATCATCATCCATGTGAAAAAATCATTTTACCTAATAGTTTAAACTTTTAAATAATGGCCATTAATAATTTTATATTTCTGTAACATATTATTTCACTAACATATGACTATCTGCATTTTAATTGACTTTTAGCAGGATTATATGAAAGAACTGATGGGACAGTCTTATTCTCTGTTTCAGTTTTCATCTTAATCAGAACAAAAGTACTTACAAAACACTGATTATAGCATAGACAATTTTGCATTACCAGCAATAGCAACAATAGACTTGAATATTCCATAGAAGTGATTGATTGCTGCTGCAGACATATAACATACACAAACACACAACACAAATACATACAATTACAAAATGCAAGGCCAGGTCGAAGCTGATCATGCACAAAATTAAACGAATCATGAAGTTGTAAGCAGCATCATGTTCTTGAATTCCTGGAAATCAAGCTTGCCATCTAAATTAGTATCATAGGAATAAATCATGGTTCTGCAATCATTGCAACTCCGTTCATCCAACATGCCAAGCCTCTTCAATACACACTCCAGCTCTTGGCTAGTAATGAATCCATCCCCATCCAAATCAAACACCTTGAAAGCCTTCACAAGGTCACTCTCTACATCTTCAATCTCATCATCATCATCATTGTCTCCATCAACCACTTTCTCCTCCTCATTGTTCTGCTTCAACATGGAGTCATAGAAGAACAAGAACTCACTGAAGTTGAGGCTCTTCTTTCCCACTAGAGATTCTAGCTCCTCTAAGCTAAACTTAAAGCCTGTCTTCTCTAGCAGCTTGTTCAGCTCTTCAAGGCTCAAAAACCCATCACTGTTATATCCAGCTTCTCAAAAATCCTCTGCAAGTCATTGAGGGTTAGAGGACACATATTGGAAAAGAGCATAAAAGGGTATATGAATATAATAAACTTCTCGGTCTCTACTCTTCTTTTGATGTTTATTATTCACTAAAGCTATCAACAGTTATATGCTCATATATTGAAGACATGAAGGGTTTATATACATAGAAATTAGCGTAAGAAAATAGGTTGTGACTCATGATATTAAGGATGTGGATGAGAATGATCCAAGTCTCTAAGGCAAGTTGCCAGAAGTTTCAAAGCCTTTGCTTTGAAAGCGACTATGGAATATTGAGTCTCGAAGTTTCTAGTCTATGATATATTTTCTATCAGTTGTATATTTGGACTTTAATATCTTTTATGTTAAATATTTTTACATGTTAATTGGGGAAGGAGATTGTAACAACCAAGTTGTATTACTATCATGTTGTTACCAATCAATCTCATCGTTAGATCGATTAGGTTGATCAAACGGTTATATTTATTTTCATCTTGTATGGTTATGATTCCCCATATTTAAAGTGAAAGCATTAAATATGAGAAATCATAATCATACAAAGGCGAAAATAAATATAAAGTATTAAATTTCAGAAATCATAACCATACAAAGATGGAAATAAATATAACTGTTGGATCAATATAATCGATCTAACAGTAAAATTGATTTGTAGTAATATGATAATAACATAATTTAGTTGTTACAATATCCTATCTTCCCGTATGTTAAATACTTTTCATATTGGGTATACTTATAGTGCCGTTTTGGATGTATGTATGGATATTTTTTCCTAGGTCACTTTCAAGTTTCAACAAAATTTGGTCTCTGCAATCAAATGCGATTTCAGTGCTTCTGTGTTGTCCTCTTCTGGACTTACCAAGAGTAACACGTGTTAGGGGCTATATTAGAGATGATATTTTGGTGGGAATTTTTTAACATATTCTATAACCATAGTTCTTTCACTTAAAAATTAACATCTATATTAATTTGTTTTTTTCTCTCCTCTTTTTTTCTTTTCCTTTTTCTCGTCAACTTTGTTCTCATTCTCTCGTCTCAGTTCTACCCGATATTTATTTTGCTCCCCACCACAATAACTTCGCTCATTCTTGAGATAGGAGGTGCTACGTGGAGTGAATTTATTCCGTGGGCTCAACGAGAAAAAAATTATAAAATTGAACCTATGAGCAATTGAAATCCAAATTCGTAGAAAAATAGGAAATGGGAGAATAAAAAATTTACCTTGGGTCATGGTGACTGTCCTGCATTTAATCCCAAGCAACCGATTCCAAAGAACCTTTTTCTATCTCAACCCAAATTAGTGTGTATAGTAATCTCTTTTTTCCAATGAACACCACAAAACCTCCCTCTATCTTAACTCAAAATAGAGTACACTAGGTTGTAAGAAATTTAAAACTTGAATTGCCACGTTAGAAGGAATTGCAACCATATGGCAAATGACAAAATGTTGCCCAATTTCAATCTCTTTCCTTCATAGCATAACAACAAAGAAGATAGAGAACAAAGTACGAACATTTTGTCTGTTTGAGCAGAACAACTTAAATAAAGTTCGGTATTCAACAGTTTTAAGATTCCAAGCATTAGACTCCAAACTAACACAGCTGCCAATGTTCTAACTCATGGCTATACATAAACTTGTCATAGTTACGAATTGCGACACAGAAGAAAATTGATTCGTCATCATAAATATTGTAAATGGCAAAGTATTCCAAACTCACTGTTCTTCTTAAAAATAATTCTTGTTTTTGAAAAGTATCATTTTGTTGGGTGAGGAGGGGTGCCCATCAAAATGGCTAAGCTATGAACTCTATATTATAAGGGATCCGATATTATATGTAAACCGAAATCCTTAAGATTTATGATCCCTTTCACTTATATAATCCTCATTTAACACTTATCCCAACACATTTTTGCCTTCGCTTGCATAATAATTAATGTTACCCCCTACTATTTTTTGATCTTATCCACCTGTTAATTGATTGATTGATTGACTAGTCCAATTCGAGCCGAGTAGGATTATATAGGTGACAAATCTCTCCCTATCAAATTTTAACATAATTGCATTTATATGGACTCAAACTCGAGATTATTAATTAAGCTAGAATAATCCGTTATCAGTTGATCCACGTGCTTGGTGGTATGTTCTCCTATACTTGTGACTTGGACGTTATAGGTTTGATAATTCATGTGATTAGCCTCATGTAAAAGCAACTTTGAAATATATAGTAAAAAATCAATTCAACTAGAAAAAATAAAGTAGGTAAAGATATATTATTTTATATTATTCTTTTAATAATTATAAACTCACACTAACCTTTTTTTTGGACCTGCACAGAGAGCGCTAACTCTAGGTGGTTTATAACTGTCCTCTTTGGTTATAGCTTGAAGTTATTCAAATTCAAGTATTTTCCTTCCTTGGTGCCATAATTAGTCTTGGTTATAGCTAAATGGTTGCTGAAGTATTGGGAGAATTAGACCAAGTATCATGGAAAAAGAACCAGATAAATCCATCTTAAGTTGTGTTGTAGAGTAGATGTGTTGATTGATGAAATCTGATAATTCATCACTAACACCACCTACATCCCCCAAATCTTTGTTATTAACACTTTTCATTGTATCACAAAATGAATGAGGCCTAGAGAGGCCAAAGTTAACACCAAAAGCTGCCTCTCCTATCACATCAGTTGCAAGTCTGAGGAATATATCAGAAAAATTGTTGTCTTCCTTATTATGAGAGTCAACATTTTGGGTTGCAGATTCTATAATTGACAGCATTTGTGGGACTAAATCTGGATAAGTGTGATGGTTGGTACACTGACAATATGGCGTTCCGCATGGTAGACCATTGTGAATCCCACCCCAAAAGCTGCAAAAAACAATCAAAATATTGCAATATGTTCAGTTCTTTGTGTGCTCAAGTTTTCTTTATATCTAGCTTACAAAAAAAAAAAAATTCAAAATAAGTTTTTCTTGTACTTTTTTTTGTTTAAATGAAAGATACAAATAGAGAAATGATTTTCTTAAAATATGTACTTTTAAATAATTTTGAGGGGATGGTTATATTTACAAATTTTGTGTTTATAAACTATTCCCAATTGAATACCAGGTTATACCATGTTCTCACGTGAGTATATAATGTAATTTACAAAAATTTGTAAACGGATCCTTCCCCTAACTTTTAAGCTAAATTTTTTATATAATTACCAAATAGCTTTTAATTTTTTGTTAATATTTTTTTTTTTAGGTTTATCTTATAAGTAACTTCTAACTTACAAAAAAAATTTATATCCAAACATGCGATGCACCCATCAAAGAATATAAGATATTATTTTAATTTTTCCTTTTTTTATCATTATTCCATTAGTATTGAATGACTAATATAATTTAAAAATTAAAGCTGTTAAATATAAATAAGATTATAATCAAAGATTGAAATTATAAATTACATAAATAATCGTGACCTTATTTTAATATTTTAACATTTTTAAATGGTTCTTATTAAATATGAAATCACCAGTTATATTTGATAAAATGTTAAATACTTATTATCAAAACATTTAATAAATATTTGTGAACTCTGATACACGCACAACTCTCAAGGAGTGGGAGTGCATTTATTTAACATGGAGAATCCAAGGGTAAATTAATTATGATAATTTTATTGTTATCTATTTTAATATTTTTTTTATTTTTTTTTTGTAATTATCATTGATTCAATCTTGGATCTGGTAAAATATGATTATGTTAAATAACATATAAACATGTAAAATTTATAACAGCGCAACATAACCTATGTATGTTAGAAAGAGAAGTTCACTACTCAGAACTTCTCCGTTACGGTCACTCTCACTCTCCTATTACATTTTCTTTCTTTCTCGAATTCGCATTACCAATTTTCTCCGCTAGGTAACCCCTTCTTGCTTTTATTTTATTTTCTTCACAATATTCTTGTACATTGTTATTATTTCATATTTAGTTGTCATGTTTTATTATAATATCTGCGATCATTGGTCGAATGTTTATTAATTAATTTCTTTATTTTTTGTGGGAGCGTATGTGAAGGGGAATGTGAGAGTGGAAGGGTGCATGCAGCACTGCACTGGGTCTAGTTATCAGTGGGTAAGATAGGAATAGGAAACAAACCATGATTTTGAAGAATGAAGGAATGGGTCTTTTTGAGGGTAATGGGAATCACATGTATTATAATTATGATGATGGGTCTTTGGAATATGGTGATTTTTTTTTAAACTTTCAATTGGCCTGATGGAATGGGACTTCTTATGTGGGTAAATTGGAACACACCATCCATCTGGGTCATTCCAGGTTGGGTTATCTTGAGTGGGATTTTTTGATAAGTATATAATTGATTCAATGAATATCAAGTTTGTCTAGGGGAGAAATTTTCAATTTTGCCATCAATTACGGTGGCTCTCAGGGATGTGCTATTTTGTTGATTCTTTGGTTCATTTTATCATGATTGCCTCGTTTGATGTGTTATGCATCCAACTGTTTATTAACTTGCTCTTTATGTTGAAGATAAAATGTGTGCAGAATGGGTATGATTTGTTACTGCTCAATGTTTTTAGTTGTGCATCTCATCTATTCTGGGTTTGGAACACTATATTTGTGTTAGTCTGGTTGTTGATTTAAGAAACCCCTGCTTCCAAAATGTTCATCATATTTTTATTGTATTTAAGTGAGCTTAAATGCCTATTGTTGCATTTAATTAAGTTGCTATTACTTTATCTGTCATTTTGATTACATTTTGTTTCCAATAATGCAATAAACAAAATGTTTTCCATTAGTAGCCCAAAGTCCCAAACCACAAAAAGTCAATTTACTTTCTAGATAAGTATTTTCCACAGTAATCATTTTCCTCATTATGTCAATTTCTGCCTTAATAAAGGGACTGTTTTCTTTTTCTTTTCTTTTTTTTGGTATTTACAGTGAGCCTTCCTGTTTCAAAGGAAGAAGGACATTATTAAGAGAAAATGAGGCTTGCTTCAATGAAGATTAACCCTGGTGATTCTCATATAAGAGAGAATTGCAGAGGTCCTGATTCTGAGGTTAAAAGAAGAAGAGCAGAAAGGCGATGGAAGAGAAGGGAGGTCATTTTAATTGACAGTTTGAAGCACAATCGCTGTGCCAATGCTACAAGGACAGCTTCGAAGAGTTGCGGAAATATGGCTATTGATGAAGTAGATGAAGATTACAAAATATTTTTGGATACATATTTTTCTCATATTGATGTTGCCAATGATAATAATGTCGATGGTCCTGCTGTTGACATAAAAACTGGCTACAACAGTGACAATGATGACGATTCAGATCCTCAGTATAAGATGTTCTTGGAAAATTTGAGGGAAGAAGGGAATTCCTATGTTTACTCATGCTTTGTGGAAAACCAGCTTGTTCATATAAGGTATGAGGGTGAAGAAGAAGAAGAAAGATTCTGTAATGATCTCAAGGTAGACACTAAGATGTTAAATGGTTTGCCACAGAAGGATAAGACTCGAAATCTAGCAAATACCGGGAGTTATTCAGTGAGAGAACAGACAGGTGGCTCAATGGAATCTCAGCAAAGTTTGGAGACTGAAAGAGGACCTTGTAATAAAAGGCCACATCAAGATGTATCTAGTGTTCCCAATATCAATTGCCGCAGGGATGTGCAGTTTGATGATGTGGATGAAGACTACCAATTATTCCTGAATTCTTGTAGGACAGATGATGGCAGTTTGGTCTATATGGATAGTGAATTAATAGGAAAGAGTTCAACTGTTAGGCAAAATTCACAAGTTTCTGATCAGGCATTTGGTACTCCCAAAGTGGAGTGTGACATTGATGAAGATTACCAACTATTCCTGAATTCTGCTAGGATTGTTGATGGCGATTTGGTGTATATGCCTGACAGGAATATCACAAAGAGATACAAGATGGAAGGTGGTAGTAATTCCTCTGACCCAGATCTAATTCTTCTAGAACCTGATCAAATTTGTGAAAACACTCCATTCATATCTTCAAAAGCATATGATTCATCCGTAAGTATTTTTTACTTCACCCAGTGGAACTTTATTAGTCATAATGTGCAATAAAGTTCACACAAATGAACATTAATATGCAATTTTGAAACAATTATTTTTTAACTTTTCTTCATAATATGTCTTGCTGTGTTTAGTGGTTCGAAAGTGAAATGAACCCCAGAGACAGCAAGAAATTCTCTGCTTATGGTAATTCTCAGTTTAGGAAAAGACTAATGGAATATCTTGAAAGGCCTTATGACCAAGAAGAATGTGTGGTTATTCTGAATGAAGTACGTCGACAAAGGCAAAAAGAACGTCATGTAGAAACTCGTCAGGGCGTGGTTAAATCATATTGCACTGATGGTGTCAACAAATCATATCTTCAGTTGTACCCTGGTAGGTCCACTATTTTCTCAAGCATTCTGACTTTACACATTCCTTTTTCATATATAAAAATGGTAACGTGAAGTTTAATCCTAACTATGCAGTCAAGATTCAGTGATTGTGATTTATTCCTTACCTGTAACATTAAACAACTCTTACTTGATATTCTGGATGGACCAACCAAAACTTAAGTTGAATTATGTGAATTAAGAGCAAGTTATATTCTCCATCCCTCGTCTTAAAATCTACAGCTACCCTGTTATATGTGTATTTTCATTGTACAGACATGGTTGTTTGTGTCTGCTGAAAATATAAACAAGGGTATCTTTTAAAAGCCGGAATTTTAATATAGGAGGAGGTTAAGTGTAATTACCAAAACAACATGGATGCTGAGAGTAATTTAGAACTTAAGGAATAAATGTTATTTTCTCATGAACTAGTGAATTTAATTATTATTGAACTCATTATATATCAGTATAGGAACCTTCAATTTCTCCTTGGTCAAGTTATACCATGAGTTTAGCCTTAGAGGGGACTCATTCTGTGACTGACTGTTACTGATTTGTAATCATCATTATATTTGGTGTTAGATTTTGCTGATTGTATTTCCTAAAATCTGTGGTTTGTACAAGTTGTTAGGTTGCTTCTGCTACTTTTGGACTTTCAAGCGCTTCCATTCCTCATTCTTGCACAACTCTGACTATACTTAATCTGATGCCAGTTCTCTTTATCAAATATTTGTTTCATAACTGTGCAGATTTAGGAAAAGCAATTGCCAAATTCAAGGAACCACATAGGGTTTTGTTTCTCTTGCGTGGATTTATTTTCTGGTTGCAAGTAAGTCAATATATACATGTTCGCATAATTTCCTGTTTTAGATCATTATTGTGTACAAACTATTTTTTGCCTCTTAAAGCAGTACTTCGATAAACTATTCTTTAGCTTTTCAACTGGAGTGATTGAGATGAGAGTGAACCAACTTACTTTAGTTGGTTATGTTTACTTGGAGGTGTGAGTTGTTATGGCTTCAATTTTAGAGTCCTTTCTGGTTGTAATTGTTTTAATCCTGTGTGCAAAGGAAGTTCTTAAAATGAATTATTCAGCTGCTCATATTCTGCCATTTTTTTTAGTATACCGGTTTATCATGTTTGCTCCACAGATGCATACGGAAGCATTGCTTCCTTTCCTCTGCAAAAAATTCCCATTTGAGAGTAACGTATCAGGCTCTTGATGTACTTTGTCTTCACATTTGTGCAGAATTTGACCCACGATGGAATATTTCGGCCTTGGCATGACAAATCATGTTTGGAGATTTTGCAAAAAATGTAAATTTGGAATCTTGCTATATCTGAGATTTGGAAGCAAGAGTATAACAAACTTGAATGGGCAATGTAGTTTGCGTACAGATAATTCATGGACAAGATTGAAGTTCATCTTATAATTATGTCGAGTCTTACTTTGCATTTGCATACCCTGATACACAATAACGCAAATGGAAAAAAGGCTTACGCTTCTATTTCGAAAGTAAATTACGTGGCCGAACTTTCACTTATCTCAACGATAAAACGGCATTCCAAATTGCTAGGTTCTAAGTATATCAATCATGTCAAAAGAGAGTGATACCCCAACAATCAAGTTTGGTGGCTCAGGAGTCACGTAACTCTACTGCCCTTGTGGGAGCAGGTAAATTTTCTTTCTCTATATATCACATGTTATTGTACAATGGTGAACAAATAAAAAAAAAAGGGGAGGGGGAAGAGGACTTGTGTACAATGACGATGAACATTCAAAATCAACGAGGTAGGTAGAAAAGGAGAAGGAAAAAAAGAAAAGAAAAAAAAACAAGAAAAGAAAAAGACAGCATCACCTAAATTTACCTAATCTACAACTGTCTTAAGTATCCGTCACTTGCCCAAGCTTGCAGGCTACTGGACTAAGATTTTTGGGGCGTGAATTTTGTTTTCATTATAAGAACTGGTTTAATAAGATCATCCAAATTATCCAACTGTGAATCCAAGGAATCATTGTCACACAATGTTGCTTGCTCGAATGATTGATCAGGAGTGTCTGCAACTTCTTCATTAACATCGAGGCTGATGTAGTCGGAAAGTTCTCCTTCAAGGTCATCATTCTGTTGAATTTGCATTAGAGCTGCCATCATCCGAGGTTCAGAAACATCAACAGGGATAGAACCAAAGTAACGCCCTCTACTGCTGTTCTGATCTGCAGATCTCTTTCTTTTCTTTCCCTTGCTTTGTTTTTTGGGATGATGAAGCTTGCATTGCGTTCCTTGAGTACAGGTTCCTGTTGCTTCAAAACTAGGACAGACATAGCTGTGCTTCTTCCGACACTGTTGAGACAACGTAAGTTAGTGAGCATGAGCGAAGGATCACAAGAGATGGAAGCATGTAAATAAGGAGGATATAGTTCCTGAACAAAGCAAAACTTTTCCCAAGAAGAAAAAACTCCCATACAAGGGATTATAATTTAACAAATAACTAAATACTCTAAGCAATATTACAGAACATCATCAGAATTAGCGATCAAACAACCAAGGAAAAGGGCTATAGGCTGAAACTGACAAGTCATTCCTAAGTTATCAAACTCAATTTGACGAAAGTCCGGATTAACCTTTCATAAACCTACAATCACCATAACTACAATGAATCATCAGACAGTACACCCTGCCCTTGAAATATATAAATATAATGAACATACATACGCACACAAATTTATGTACTTAACTGTGGTAAAAAGAGGGTAAAGTTCAATATTCAAATTATCCAGTAACTTGACAGGAAATTAAACATGATAGGTTAATACCTCATCCCCAGCTGCACAATAACCCTTAAGAAATCCTTCACAAATAGATGCTTTAGGGTTCACATTGACATGTCTATATGGACAATTTCTGTTACTGCATAAGCCTGGCATGAAACTTGTCAGAATCATATTTCAATATCATTCACTTGATGAAGGACAAAAATTTCTAAAATGCACCTTGTAAAAAATAAGAACAATCGGGCATTCTCTCTGGAATAACCTGCACAACAAATCAATTAACCTCAGACTCTAGACAGATCAGTAAATGCAATGGACCACATCCAATTCCTCTGACTCAATATATTACAAAACCTTATGAGTCAATTTGCAGTTGGGAGTAGAGCATAAACCATTCAGGAACTTAGTACAGACAGCAATTTTAGAGGGATCGTGAATATAAGGACACTTCCCTCCATCCTTGTTACACTTCCCAAATCTAGTAAAAAACTGACAATACTTCTGCTTTCGAGCCAACCGCTGTCTGGCTGTGTGCAAGCTCCATCTAACTTTTTCATTAGCCAATTTTCGAGTTCGTTTCTTCGGGTCCCTGATAAGCTGGTTACCATTGCCAATTCGGACATATCTGCAAATGTTGATGGCAATTATTTGAATACTCAAGCGTATAAGGATTAATAAAACTGCAAGACTTAATATTATACAATCTTCTCCCTCTTATTCACCTACTTTCTTCTTAGCTGCTTGTTAAACTAGACAACCAACACCAATGAAATTTAACATTATCGTAGAAGATATAAAAACCAATGAATAAGAACAATGCACATACTCATCATTTCCAATCACTAATCTCCTCGGAATGTAAGCTCTTTTGGCAGCCAAACCAGAACAGATAGAGGTAGAGGACATGGATTCATTGTCTACAAAAAGAATTAAGAGAAACTTTGTCAGATCAACAGTGATAGAATCTGTTAGCTTTCTGGGAGAAAGATGGCAACTCCCAGGTTAAATAATAATAGAAAAAGGACAAGCATTATCTACCAATAAAAAAACAAAGAAAAAGGACAAGCAAAAAAGAAATGGAACAACAAAAAGGCCATAATTCTGAAGTATTCCCAGCATGGCAACAAAGAGAGGAACTTAATGATTTCATAATTTGACGACAGACCCCCTTCTTGTCCAAACAGACAATCAAAAACTATAACCCAGACTATTGCTATGGAGTATTGCTTCCAAAATCAGCCATAAGGAGAAATTGAAAATGTTCCAAGAATGATACATTTGCATTTTCCTGCATCTTAAGCATCATATACACATACATTAATCCAAAAAACCCATAATTGAGCGTTCTTTACATCATCTCTGGAGGCAAATATTCAACTAATACACTCAGAAACCTTTAGAGGAGGAAATAGCAATGCATTCAGAACTGGAATGGCCACTAAGCCGATAAAAAGAAAGGTTTAAGGTTTTGAGCTTCAACCAAGGATAAACTGGGATATATATATATAAGGACAAACCCCGATACACAAGGCTCCCCAATTGTGGGAGGGAAGAGTGAGGGTTGATTGTATGCAGCCTTACCCTTACACATTGAATAAGTAAAAGAAGGAGAGGTAAAACTTCTAGTTATAAATAGTAGCCAACTATTGTTGCAATACAAACTCCTGGACAAATTAAGAAGAGAAATGTTGAGTTTTGGCTATAAATTGGGAACCAAATAACTACTGTAGTAAAAAATAGTTTAAAAATAAAATCTAAAATAATGGACTGGTTGTTTGAACCGTGACAAATTCAAACGGGTAAACCAGTTTAGGACCAGTTTCCATTTTTCCCCAATCCAACCAATCAGTCTGGTCTGGTTGCAACAACTATGGTAAATAGGTAAAGCCCTTTGGATGTGTGCAAGGTAAGCCGTAATTTCTAATTTGATGCTCAAGAATAGTAGGAAGTGACAAATATTGCCGCTGCCTCTGGTTTGGGAGAAACTGATTTTCTTAGCATCTTTATAGTGCTCAACTAATGGCTATTTCAAAGCGAACTCCTTGTTTGACATGCAAAGGAACTGACAACTGACAAGCATTGCACAGCTGATGTGCTTTGTTATTTGTAGTAACGAGGATTTCTAATCCTTTGTATCTTCTGTACTTCATTCACCCATCTGACAAATTTTCTTCATTGAACTAGGGGGGAAAAGCTTGAAAACCATCATCCCTTAAAAGTTTGTTCTTAAGCGATAGCCAATGTGATAGAAACCTCTTCTCAATAACAGAAACTCGGATTGAAACCCAGAATTACAGAATTCAGCAATGAAAATTGCAGTGAGACACAAAAATAGCAACTATGCTAGCTCTTTGAGGGGCTATCTTCCCCCCAAATGCCACTCTTCCTATTGAGTTCAGTCATCCCCCTCTCTTTCTCAGTCTCCCCTTATATTTTACCTGATTCCCTCCCTTGCCTTCCTACCCACCTGCAACATGTGCAAGGAGGTTAAATCCTATATTACAAACCTGACCCCTATTCACCTCATTCTTGCTGCCTTGGGTCTCCAATCCCCTATTGTCTTTTCTATCTTAATATGCACCTTAGTGATCGTACGAAATCAATAAAGATACCATCATTTCTAAATGACATTGTTAATCATTCAAAGGTTCAACAATCACCAAAATAAATAGTATCCAAACATATAAATTACAAATTTATAATCTAACCTTAACATGACTCTAATATGAAGCTTCACATATAAACTATGCGAAAATATGTTCAGCGTGTCCTAATATCACATCATAACTTACACACTTGTCCTTAAGCGAATGGAGATGCCATCATTACCAAAGGACAATGTTAATCATACAAGGTTTAACAATCATCAAGTTGATAGTTGACACATGACATCAATACATATAAATTACAAATATGTCATCTAACCTGAAAAATACTGTAGTATCAAATGTTGCTTATGATAAATATCTAAAATACGTCAAAATGTGTCTAAAGTCCCAGAAGCACACATACATTTTGGTAATCATAAAATACTAAAAAATGTAGAAAAATATATAAAACTGTTGACCACCTGAAATCCTTTGAAGTGTCCGCCTGGAAGGATCCATTCTGTAGCGAACTGAACCAATACGAAATATTCGTTCTCCTACACAATCGCTACTTTTAAAGTCAGAGTAACAGACAAAGATAATTGAAATGTGGAGCATAAATAAGTTTTAATAGCACAAAAACAAAGATAATCTATAGCATTATGATATACTCATGGAAAGAATGCTTCCTACTCTTTGCCTGAGAACTGATGCATACTGCATCTTTCTGCTCTCTCTTCTTCTTCTCTACTGCAGCAACGGCAATTGTGGCTTCCTAAAATGATCATGAGAAATTGTTAGAAATATAGCTAAGAAAGATCTATTTTACTTGAAATAAAATATACCTAACTTCAAAGAAACTTAATGCTAAAGTGCCAGAGTATCAAAATGCCTAACTAACCTCATTAGCTTGCTTTGAGTGCTTCTCAATGGATTTGGACCATTTTAAACTAGACCCACCAACACCTAATACCTTGGATTTCCAAAGAGAGAACCCATGGGTCGATCTAGTGTAAACAGTATCCCTCTTTCTCAGCAGAAGCAATTTCTTGCTGAAAGACGAACATTAATTGTCTATTGCAATTGAATATTACTGAGGCACATAACCAAATGAGGAGGGAGTAAAAATAAAGGAAGCAGTAAAAAATGCTCAAGTACCTGATTGCAGAAAAGGAACTACTATTGAAGCTTGAAGCAGAACTATGAATGAAGCTCCTTAAATGTATTGCTCTTTTCCATGGAAACAAGTGAGGTAAAACCTTCTGATAATGCCATGAGTCCCTGTCATTTTTGGATGAATTTTTGCCACGAAGGGTCCAGACTAATGAGGCTCTTGAAGGTTTACATGAACTTCCAGCAACTGCAAATGATTTCTACAGTTAAGTCTTTCTCTAGCTACTAATAAGGTGTAAAGGAACTAATAAATGGAACAGCACTAGTGGTTCCAGATTCCTCAGCCAATGGTGAGTTAAAACACAGTGGATGAGAATGGCATGCAACATTAGCAAAATCACTCCACTATCAGCTCAAAACAGGCATACAAACTACTATTCACAAAAAACTAATGAAGAAAATAAAAGAGGAAGCCATATAAGAAAGGCACAAGAAACATTGACTAGCAAATTGCAAAGCTGATATTTGAAAGAACATGCAATTCGAAACAAGAATATAAGATATAAATATCAACATGAGACAAATACAGCATAACTATGTCTAGCAAGTAGCAACTAATAGACAGGCAAGGACATCAAGCAATTTACTGCAGTTCTTAATAAATAAACCACAGTATTCAACTGGATATATCTACTGGAGCCACAAGCACAAAGTAAGACATCCACTATAAGTTACATCCTGTCCAATCCTGATGAAACTCAGCATTAGATTCTTATTATAAGGCAACATAGTAAGTTATTAATGCATACCCTTATGTGACCGCCTCTTACTAAACCTCATGTTGCAAAGAACCTTACTAGCCCCTTGCCCATCAGAATTTACATTACTATTGGGCATTGCAACTGTCTGGTTGATATGACTTTCAAATGTAGTCCTAACCAATTGATTTTTGCTCCTCTTGTAGTAGCCATCGGAGAAAGCTGTTTGGCCCTTGTCATCGGTAGAGACAGAAACATCACAAGAATTTGAGGTTGCAACCAATTGATTTGTTTTGGGCTTTACATATACGATTCTCTTCGTGTTCAAAGAAGAAATATTCCCATCATTTGCTTCAACTTCGCTTTCCCCATTATTAGATGGACCAGATTGGCTTTCAGGAGTTTCATAATGATTCAGTGCATCTTCAGAAGATTTTGGTGCATCTTTAGTTTCTACAAATTTCCTAGGTTCTGATGCGTTTTCACAGCAACCACTGGAAGGAGGTTCTACCAATGGGGAAGATATATTTTCCTCTGGTTTGGTGACAACGGATAGTGGAGGTGTTCTCTGCCTCTCCAGAGGCACATTTGTTACTTCTGTTTTCAAGTAGATTGGTTGATCTGTCATTTCAGCCCTGTTTTTAGATCTGGTGCTCTTTGGGATTTGACCTAAGCCCAAGGAAGGTGACTGATTAGCAGAGGAGATTTGAGGTAAAGCAGAAACTTGAGTAGGTTTCCTTACGAGACTGTGACCTTTACGAACGTAAGAAGTATTCTGAAAGTTCCCTTTCCCTTCTAGAATTGGCCTTTTGGGAGGAACTGTACCTACCGAAGGCTTGATTCCAGGTAGAGAAGCAGGAGAATTATTCCATGTACGATGCCAAGTTCGAGTTTTAGATATTTGGGTTGAGGAGGCAGATGTCTTTGTCTTTGACTTTGAAAAGGTGAAAGAATGACCCTGGAAAGTTTTAGGAATTACACCACGAGGCTGATTTTTGCTCATATTTAATTCTGAATAATGTGAATTTAGACCCTTAGCTGTAACTTTGGAGTAAACTTGGGATGGTTGTGGCATTATCTTCCTCACAATTGAATCACTACATCCAATTGCATGATCTGACTTCATAACTTTTCTAGGATGCTGTATTGATGAAGTATGTAAGTCAGAGCTCATAGATATCTCATCCAGATTTTCTTCATCGCCACAAATGTTTTCATCATTGATTGCTGTAAATTCTAAAATCCTTCTATCGGGTACTTCAGATTGCATACCTTGAGAACACATATCTGATAATGTATCAGGCACATCCTCAATCAATTCATCATTCGAATTACTGGTAGTGACACCATCAACATCAGGAGGAAACGACACAAGGTTCTGCAGAGCAAGTAAATCATCCTTCACATTAAGATCATTAGATTCCATATCAGCACTTGGAGACCTTAGCATAAAGTCTCTATACTGGAAATTTTCTTCAACAGCCTGTAAATCATTCTTTTCTCCCGTAATATTTCCAATCACCATAATGTCAGTTTGAATATTACTTGTAGGCACAATTGGAGTAATAATTTCTTTCTGCTCACCTTCCACCAATGAGAGCTGAACATTTGGAGAGGCCAAGTCCTCGCACAATGAACAAGAGACAATATCTGAGGGCTGCAATTCCAAATGCTCAGAACTCATCGTTTCCCTATTTGCATCCATAGACTCAAAAGATCCTCTAGCCAATATATTGTCAGACAATTTAGCAATATCCTCGGAATAAGGCATTGACTGAGCAGTGGACAGAATAACCATGCTTGACAATGCAACTTCTTTCTGATGTGCTTGGTTATCACTGAAACTGATAGGAACTTCTGCACTAGATGTGGAAGCCACAATAGCATCGCTGAATTCAGATTGACTTTGAGTGAAATTTGGGTGACTAGCAGTGATTTTCTTCCTTTTAGAAACTGGTGAAACCTTATTTGCTTCATCAGAGTCATTATTTCCAACATGAAGTTTAGCCTCTAAAAACCCCCTTTTCCCATGTAAAGCATTGACCCCATCCAGACTGGGTTGTGAGTTAAAATCTAAGCTTTGAACAGGTTGATCTATAACTTCTGAAGGACATGGATCCTTCAACAACAGACTTGAGCCTCTATCAACATCATTTGCTTGGCTAACTGGATTTACACGGTCTGGAGATATGTCCCCCATCTTTGAACTCAAAAATTTTAATCGAGTCCTAACTGTTCTCTTTTTTATCTTATTCGTAACCCCTTCGCCAGACCCAACTGAAATATTGGATTTTGGGAAAGTTTCTTCTGTGTCACAATTCTCAGGGGTAATGGTGACATCACGGGGGGACACCTGCTTTCCAGCATCGTTCATGACACCATCATGGTGAACAGTGATACTATCTTCTAAATTAGATGTTCCACTATCAGAACCCTGCTTCAGTACACTGGCATGTTGTAGGCAATCAAGACCATCTTGAATCCTAGTTTTTCCTGAACTTGAAAAAGCAGCCATTCCACTGCTTTGCAGAGGGATGGCTGTATCTGAATTTTCTTCCAGAATAGCATACTGAGGGATTGTAGATGCCATATTTTCACTATATGCCATACCAACAGTCCCATTAGTCCCACTGTCAGTAACAATAAATATCTCTTCTGAACTTGTAAGATCATTGGAATTGAAGCCATAAACCCTGTCATTGGCAGAATTACTTATATTTATAAGATCTGTGTTAGTTGTACTGTCAGCTGAACTAAACAATCTGTAATTCATTTCATCCCCTAAGTCTACAAGATTGCTATTCTGTGGGCATCCTAAATTTGAATATTTCCCATGTGATAGAGACACTTCACTCTGACATAATTGCTTCTTATCATAATCCACGTGATTGATTTCTGAAAAAGTACTTCCATTTAATGATTCAGTAACCCTGTCAGTATTTGGCATGCTAGGCAAGTCATGAATAGAATTATTTGCATCTAAACAATAAGAATCACTCTTTTTATATTCACTACTAGATGCGTGAGATGGAGAATTTGAAATGTTTCCACCTCTCTCAAACCTGGAACCTTTCCCAATATCAGAATCTTCGTCAGTGTTACATTCTTGTGACCTGGAATGTGGCCCCAAACTAAGGGATATATCTCCCTTTTTATCTTCAGTCAATACATTCCCTTTGTTTGGTGAAGAGTGCAAACAGTCTGCCACACGCACCTTGTCAACAGCGGTGCTTTTCCCCTTAGTTTTGTCAGGACCAGAGGCAGTTGATGAACTAGGTGTGAGACAAACCACATTTGCTGATAGTGAATTTGACACAGTTGAACTAGGATTTATAGCAGCTTTCTTCACCAGTCTTTTGACAATTATTTTTTTCTTCTTGACAACCCTTGGGGATGATTTCCTATTGTTATTTCCAACTGAATGCAGCATCTCATTTTTCCCATGAGGATTATGGGTCACACTGGTGCTAGGCTGAGAAGAAACATCGGGGACATTCTTCTGCAGGCTCAAGTCCTTGACAGAACTAGAGGTGTCACTTGCTTTCCCTGGTGAACTATTTAAATTTACAGCAGGTGTAGATAGTTCAGAGACCAAAACCTGTTTACTCTTCTCAGCAGAACTCAAATCTGTATCAGAAACAGGATTCATATTCGAATCCGAAACACGGGCCGAACTTGAAGGTGCCACAATAGCTTTGGCCACCAGGGAATTTGATTCGAATGAGATATCAAGGTCGACAGGGCTTCCCTCTCTCTCTTCTGCTTTCATCCCATGACCTGAATACCCATGTTGGTGCTCCCTACCCCTGAAGAAATTAGAGTTAGAATCAGGAGCATAGCCAGAATAACGTAACTGTTCAATCTCGCGGTTCCTATGATTGGGTTTTACCGTCTGAAGTCTAAGAAGAGCACTCTTCTTCTGTATCTGCTTCTTAGGCGGAGTGCGAGTAAATTCATGACCAGAGTCCCTGCTGTTCCCTCTGTAATTATACCTAGCCGTTTCTGAACCATAATACTCTCGTTTCGATGCACCACCAATCTCGTTATTCTCCAATTCATAGGAAGAAGAATCATGCAACTCTCTAATTCCCTTCCTATCATTCACCCACCTCTTGCTCTCAACTCTGCCACCCCTTGTGGCCACTTCACCCTCACATTCCACACCATACACACGAACATAACCACCAGACTTCAAATCAACATCCGATTCCCTGGACACCGCCATGCCGCCGCAGGGTTCCACGTCGAGCACGCGGCGGTGATAGTTTCCATCGTCTCCTCTATCCCACACCCTAGGGTTTCCCTCGTAGGCTTCCACACGCTCAATTCTCAACCTCGAGGTCTCGCCCTCCGGATCGTACCGGAGATTGTCGATCTGCGTATACGACGGAGGAGGAGGACGGTGATGCTGTTGCTGATGCTGATGCAATTCCCGGTCGAAATCGACGGGAGGGTAACTCCTGAGCGGCCGATCATCGGGGACGACCCTGGGGCTAGGGTTCCAGGAGGTTTCAGGTTTGCGGCGGTCGAAATCAGGGAGGGTACGGCGGGGGAGGATGTCATCGGAGAGGATCCGATTGGAGAAGGCGGCGTGGATGTGGTGGTGGTTGGTGGAGGAGTTGAAAGGGAATTGTTGGGATTGATGAGGTTGAGGATTGTTGTAGGGTGGAGGAGGAGGGGTGCGGATGGTGCGGTATGAGAGTGTCTGAGGAGGGGGAGGAGGTGGAGGAGGAGGAAGAGGCGGCGGAGGTAGGTGGTTAGGGTTGTGATGATGAGATTGAGGTTGTAGAGTAGCGTATCTTGTGCGTTGGTGATGGTGTTGTTGGTGAAGGAAGTGTGAGTGATCCATGACCGTCGATCATGAATTGATAAGAATAAGATGGTGGTGATTGTTGGTGGGTTGAGGAACTCTTCGAAGTTGGAGATGGCGATGAGATCCACCACGTAGACGTGTGGCGCGGGATAATCCTACCCTACTTTCTTCTTGTCTTCTTGTTCTTCTTCAAAAACAACTGGTTACGATTGCGTTGAATGAATCTCAGAGTTGGGTTTTAGAATGAGACCTATCTTATCAGTTGCGTGTTGATTATGGCAACTCGCACTCGAGGCCAATAGCATGACAGTGTGCCTGAGCCTGATCGATCTTCGTTGACATTTGAACCAGATATTATGTTTTTTTTTTATGGTTTTTTTATTTTCATTTTTCATCTTTGAATAATCTAGGAAATTTATTCTTGGCAAGTTTGTTCGTGCATTTTTCACTTTGTGTTCATCTTACATTAATTTAATTTTTTTTCACTTGTAGAAACAATTCGAATTTGAATTGTTATTAATTTATTTGTGAGAAAATAACTCAGCATTCATTGCAATTCAAATTTTGAATTCAATAAAATCTCACTACTTTCTGCACGGGGAAAATGGTAAGTCTGTTAGAATAATAATTTCCCTTAATCTTATGGTAATAACCATCATTAATTTTTATCAAAAACAATAACTATCACTAACAAACCAATATCCATCATTACCAAAATCATAAAGGAATATTATCATAAGAGAAAAACATATATCCTTTTAAAGGATATAAATTTATATCATTTTAGATCCTAACCGTTAATTTTTGTCTATCAACGGTTATAATCTAACAAACCAATATCCGTCATTACCAAATCATAAAGGAATATTATCATAAGGGAAAAACATCTATCCTTTTAAAGGATAGAAACTTATATCATTTTAGATCCTAACCGTTGATTTCCATCCATCATCGGTTATAATCTATTGAGTTAATCTTAATGGGCCAAATTTATTATTAATTAATTAATAATTTTGATCCAATAAATTATAACCGTTGATGGACAGAAATCAACGGTTAGGATCTAAAATAATATAAGCTTATATCCTTTAAAATGACAGATGTTATTCCCTTATCATAAAGGTGGTGGAGGCATACCTGTCTCCATAGCAGCAAAATAACTTTGATCTTCTCTTTTGGGGTATGCGATATTCTTTTGTCGAAAAGCCTTAATCCTCATTCTTTAGTATGATCTTCTCTTCATGGGGTATGCGATCTTCTTCGGTCAAATAGTCTTAATCCAAAAAAAATTAGTGTGTTGTCTATCTTTTTATAGGGAAGAGAAACTGGAGTTGTTATTTCTCTATTTGACATATGGGGATCATAATCTTTTATAGTATTTTTTTATTGTTGGGCTATTAAGCTCCTATTATACCTAGTTAGCCCAACACTGGTATTGTAACATCCCGAGCACTGACAAGGGTGGGGAGTGATCGCCAGTGCAAAGAGGCACGGACAAGGAGCGGCTCTTGACAGGCTTCCAGTGTGGGGTTACATGCATGGATCAATCGAATTGACACCCGAAAGAGAGGGATTCCAAAGACTGTACAGATATGAGACTGTACTGTTTGGAATAGCTTATAAGAATTAATTGGTACTACCTATACTAACAAGATGCATCTTCTTTTCGGTAGCCTGTAACGGAAGAACTCCACAGTTAAGCGTGCTTGACTTGGAGCAATTCTGGGATGGGTGACCTCCTGGGAAGTTTTCCTAGGAAGTGTGCAAGTGAGGAAAAAACACACTGAAAAGTCTCGTGTTAGTATGTGGGGATAGTAGTTGATTCTTGAAGCGGACGGGCGTTACAAGTGGTATCAGAGCAAGCCTATCTTCCAGTACGGTGTGGTTCGAGGACGAACCAGGCGGAAGCTGGTGGGCATGTAACATCCCGAGCACTGACGAGGGCGGGGAGTGATCGCAGGTGCAAAGAGGCACGGACAAGGAGCGGCTCCTGACAGGCTTCCAGTGTGGGGTTACATGCATGGTATATAAATATTTATTTATATTTTTTATACTACTTGTAATAATCGATTTTATGGTTTAACAAACCTATATTATGCTATTTGGATATAGAATTTATGAGGTTCTATATTATCCTTCATCCTCCTTCACACAAACAAACCCACAAAAACATTCATGTATGCACTGCTTGTTTGTGTCAATTTATTTATTTATTTATTTTATTTTTGTTTGCACTTTTTTAGATAATATAAGAATTAATACCTTCTGGTCACTTTAATTTTTTTTTTATTGTAGACTTTATAAATTATTGCTGCAAAGATAAGGTTTCTATATGGAAATTTATTTTTTGTGAAAGACTTGCAGACTTCACACAGGCTTTTATTTTTTGCCTATATTCGTGACTAACAGGCTAAGGCCAGTCAGACACGTTTAAATACAGTACAAGGAGCGGCTCCTGACAGGCTTCCAATGTGGGGTTACATGCATGGATGAATCGAATCGACACCCGAAAGAGAGGTGTGGTTCGAGGACGAACCAGGCGGAAGCTGGTGGGCCTGTAACATCCCGAGCACTCACGAGGGCGGGGAGTGATCGCCGGTGCAAAGAGGCACGGACAAGGAGCAGCTCCTGACAGGCTTCTAGTGTGGGGTTACATGCATGGATGAATCGAATCGACACCCGAAAGAGAGGGATTCCAAAGACTCTACAGATGTGAGACTGTACGGTTTGGAATAGCTTATAAGAATTAATTAGTACTACCTATACCAACAAGATGCATCTTCTTTTCGGTAGCCCGTAACGGAAGAACTCCACAGTTAAGCGTGTTTGACTTGGAGCAATTCTGGAACGGGTGACCTCTTGGGAAGTTTTCCCAGGAAGTGTGCAAGTGAGGAAAAAACACACTGAAAAGTCTCGTGTTAGTATGTGGGGATAGTCGTTGATTCTTGAAGCGGCCGGGCGTTACAGGTATCCACCCATTTATCTCACGCTTACTAGGGATTCTATTTGGATAGTCGTTGATTCTTGAAGTGGCCGGGTATTACAAGTATCCACCCATTTATCCCACGCTTACTAAGGATTCTATTTGGGCATCTTTATTTGATCACTTTAATTAACCCAATATACATTAAGGGGAAGGATATTGTAACAACCAAGTCAAGTTACTACAATTAATCTAACCGTTAGATTGGTAGTAACGATCCGACGGTCCTCGTTTAATCCCTAAATAGCTCTTTTCTTCGCTTCTCTCTCTCCCCTCTCCCCCTTCTCTCTCTCACTATACTCTCTACCGCCTCGCCGCCGCTGTTAATCGCTCTCTGAGTTGTACGCCTCTCTCTCTACCGCTGTAGTCTACGGTTCTGATTTAATTGGTTTCCATGGCCCCTCTCTCTTCCCTTCTTTATTTGCACTTTTTATAATACAAAGTTTGCACATTTTTGTGATTGATTTTATGTTACCTATCCCCTTGTGATGAGTATGTCGTTGAATACAAAGTTTGCACTTTTTATAATACGAATAATCATTCTCTTGTGAAAAAAATGCTATAGTTTTGGAACATGGAATCTTGTAATAAATTAAAAGAACAATGGAAAAATGATAATCTCATAGATTAAAGATTTGCATGATGGCACAATTATCAAATGAATTAGAAATAAAAGAACCAAATAAACTCTCAGAATACCGAACCACCAATATTACTAAATGATATCAACCACAGATCCTTTATTTACACATGGCGATGGCAAAATGCAGCGACGGCGTCGCGAAGGAGCCTATGGGCAGCGACGGTGGCGCGACAGAGGTTATGGGCGGCGGCGACTGTGTTAGAGAGTATAGTGAGAGAGAGAAGGGGAGAGAGAGAAGCGAAAAAAGAGGCTATTTAAGGATTAAACGAGGACCGTCGAATCGTTACTACCAATCTAACGGTGAGATTGATTGGTAGTAATATTAGTAGTAACTTGATTTGGTTGTTACAATATCCTTCCCCTATATTAAATAGCATAATATAATTATAAATACAATATGTAGTCACAAACATATTAGGAAATATAATTTCCTAACAACGCCTATTCATTTTGTTGCGTACAAGAAAAGCCTTAATACCAATGAGTGAGAATACGAAAATAATGCAATTAATTCGTGTATAAATAAGGAAGTGTTGCTTCATATTTTTTCTTGGCTGCATTTTTTTGTAGAGATGGTATACCAATTGTGATGACAATGTAGAGATGGTTCTATTAGACGAACATGGAATACTTTTGGATGTTTATGAACAAGTAATGTGATTTGGTTTTCTTTTTAGGGTGAAAGGGTTCATGCTACTCTGAAGGGTTTTTTTACATATTCAAAGTCCTTCATGTTGTTCAATAGAGATTGTGTTGTTTTACTAAGAATGAGTGATATTGATTTATGCGAGCATTAATTCAAAAGGGTTTGTGAAATTGGTTATGTATAACAACATTGAGGTTTCATGCTGGAATTAAATTTCTGACTATATTTTTGTATGACATTTTGTTTGTTTGTAGGATACTGATTTGGAACAATATTTGGAAGAACTTAATGTTTTTAAAGATAAATTCATATTATTTAAAGTCTATGTAAAGAAAAATATTTTGGACTCATATAATGAGCTAAAATATCAAATTTTCTTTAATTTGGTGGTGGATCCGAGTGTGTGTTGTTGTTTTTTTTTTAAATGAAAAAAAAATTGACGTTTTATTAAGTACATTGCAGAGTTTTTGGATGTGTTTTTCAATTAATATTTATGGGTAAAGTGTGTGTCATTTTAAAGGAAGTAAAGTTGTGTCATTTTAAGAGAAAGAAAGACATAGATAAAGGAAGAGAGAGAGTTGACAAAAAAATAAAAATAAAGGTGTGGGTCTCATCTCTTTGTGAGAGTGAAAGGATATAAATTATGTCATTTAAAAGGATAAACGTTTTTCCCCATATTTATTTACAGCTTGAAGCAACGTTCGATAGTGCTTGTAAAGGAAGGAGCTGCAATATGTAAGAATCATTGTAATTATATTTTTTCATGATAGTATTTTATACAAATTAATTTTGTGCATTTCTATATTATTACCAGGTTGATACCTTCGGTGAATTACAATGATGATGTTAAAGATGGTTTTATGTGTTCGGTTGTTTGAGCTAAAAGAAAAATTAAACTGGAAAAAGAATAAAGTGTTTCACACCTTTTTATAATTTAGATATTATTTGGGCACATCTTTTGTACTTTTTGAACAAGTATAGAAATATGATTGAAGATGGGTTTTATATGAGTTATATTGTAGGAAAAATGATTCTCTTATATCACACAGATTCATTTTGCGTGCCGGAGTTTTTTTTTTTTTGCTGCGGGCCCTACAAAATATTGTGTGTGTAAAAAATTTTTTGTGGTAATGTTAAATGATAAATCCATACAAGATTGTATACTGACACGTAACAATTATCATATTTTTTGCAAGTCTTGATGCTGGAGGTGGATGCGCATTGCTGGTAAAAGGGAATATGTAACTGATCAAGATATTTCCACCAGTGCATTTCATCAATTTTTTGACATTTGGTTCAACAATGTTTTATGATTGTGTTATGTTTGACTGTTTGTACTTGCTGTATCCAGCAAAAAATAATGATTTCATAATCACATTGTAATAATCCTGATTAGAGCAAATTTCTACTTTTTTAACTAAGATCAAATTTCTTGAAAATAAATTGAGTAAATGAGACATATAAATTATAGGGTTTTATTTGTTTTTTATTATTTTATAAAGAAAAAATATTTTCTCAACTTACCTGATATAAGTCTCTTTCCTATACTAACAAAATGGTGTGCCCTTTAATTTTTTTTCTTTTCTTTTTTTTTTTTATGAAAAAAGAGTCCCACAACATTTGTCTCAATAACATACTACAAGTTATCTTCTATTGCATAAGAATAATAAACCCTTTATATAAATTTTTATTTTGCAGCTGACCCATTAATATTTGTGTCTCATTTTCTTTCTTTTTCTTTTTTTTTTATTTTTAAATTGATAGTCCCCACAATAATTGTCTTTATAACATAAGATAAATTTTTTGCAACAACTTAAAACAAATAAAGCCCTATATTATATGATATAATCTGTCACGTAATTTTCTCTAGTCATGGGTGGTATAGTAAAAGAGTGCTACGATGTCAACATTAGCAACTCCTGAATTGGCCAAATTAAGAGGTAATGCTTGCATTTGAAATATATCTGGATGATGGCATTTGGCAGCAATTACAAGTACCTTACAGAACACCTATTTATGCATTGAGTTTCAATGCATTTCAAGAATGTTTTTTCACATTTTTCTGAATTTTTATTTTTTGACACATATACAACTGTTAAAAGCAGAAAACTTAACTTCTTAGATCATAATCAAAATGAATCATCTCTGAAGAAATTGCCCTTAGCCTTATTAAAATGCATAATCCTTATGTAGTTTATGTTCTTAGCAACAACTTTTTGCCACTGCAACAGGTTACAACTTGATCAAATTGAGATCAAGGATTAAACCTGGCACCATTTGAAGTGAACAACAAAGGTTAACTCAGCACAACAAATTACAAGGAGTACTTTCCTGATTGACTATTAAGGGAAGGAGGAGGGCACACACAAACAACCTCACATCCTAAACCTATCTATAAAGGATGCCAAAGATAATGGAATAGGCAACACAAGAAAACATTATCTACAAGGATTTAGATAAAAAACTTTTAGCAATTCGCTAGTGGTTTTCTCAATCAAAGCTTGATGAGCGGCTCCACCTGCCTCTCAAGTAGTCCTCCAAGGAGACATTCTGCTCAACACTGCACATGGAGAGCGAGTCATCCTCCACATCAAGCAGTGCAAGATTAAGATGTGACTGTAGATTAGAAGGTTGGCAAGCTTCATCATCTAGCATTTCTGGTGCTTCCATTGCATTAACTTCTAGCCTTGCCCACTTGATTACATCAGCATCACCTTCAAGGAGCTTTGAGATCTGTGGTCCAGTTGAATAATTATGAGACCAACAATACAATAATGAAATGAGACTACTGTTCAGAAGTGAACATCAACATTAGGTTAAATATTTGAGATATGTTAATGATGGATATGGTCTAATGAAGATTGTAGATAAGCCAGAGCGAGTGTATCTGCTCTGTATGAATGGGTGAAAGTAATAGATCTGAAGTCCCTTTCCTTTGGTACTATCAATGTATATATAGTGGTTCTCATGAACGGCTAAGGAGGAGAATCATGGGTATGCAGCAGTTCCTTTAGTGGTGATCATGGCAGTTAGTGAAAAGAGTGAGATCATGGGATCAAACCCTCAATCTGGGCTCAAGGGTAGAGTCCTAAATCGGGAAACGAGTTGGCTAAACCCGGAACAACTACTTAGACAGTGTTCAATTAAGAAGATAAAGTCATGGAGGATGCTATTTGAATATAGGTACTACATGAAGCCAATTAATTATAGATCACTTACATGGCTCATATGAGGTCTAGCTTTTGGAGCACGTCTGATACAAAGTGTGGCTGCTAAGACCATCCTTTCCATCTCTTCATGATCATAGTTATCACCCAAACTAGGATCTAACAACTGTGACACCTTCCCACTATTAAGAATTGGACTTGCCTGTAGAAGATATTTTTTGCATTATTTTTCCTCCAATGCATATGATTATGAAATAAAAAGTAACTGAGTAGATGCCAGACCATAGAGACATACCCACATCACAAGGCTTTCTTGACCTTTGGGATAATCACTACTTATGGGCTTTCTCCCTGAAAGAAGCTCAAGAAGTACGACACCAAATGCATAGACATCAATCTTATCATTTACTTTACCATACATGAAGTATTCAGGAGCCAAGTAACTGCATAAATGAGTTTAATACAATTATACATAATTTATAACCATTTCAAATACAAGTTCTCTTGCAGCATCTATGCATAAGAATGGATGGTCCAGTTATGTGGGAGTTGAAAGTACAAACCCAAAGGTTCCAGCAACATCTGTGCAGACTATATATGGTGATGAGGTTGATGCCCATGTAGCAAGTCCAAAGTCAGAAAGCTGTAGAAAATCAACAAAACATTATGAGACGTGACTATGGTAGTTAAAATCTCGATTTACCATTGCGGTTTTATCATTTTTTTTTTCATCGAAATGTTTTTTTACCAATATTCCAAGCGCTTTTATGTTTTTTTTACATACGTTACTATTTTATATTTTATGATTTTTTATCCCCCTTTCGTTTCTAGGCGAAATCTCATTTTTAACCACCTTGGATGTGACAAGTATAAATGATTCAAAATATGAAAGTCAACCAAAAGAAAGATAAATTACCTGGGGTTCAAAATCCTCAGATAATAATATATTTGATGATTTTACATCCCGATGGATCACAGGTTGGCCATCACTATTGTGCAGATACTCCAAAGCCTCAGCAACACCCATTGCTACCTTACATCTCTCATTCCAACCAAACACAAGTGGATTTTTCTTATTACCTATTTGGCATGAAACAAAAAGAAGTAAATAGTAAGTTAACAAGGCCACATAGAATAAAAAAGGCGATATAGTAATGATGTACATGTTGTGTACCATGAAGGTTCTCTTCAAGGCTTCCTCTTGATAACAAATCATAGACCAAAAGAAGATTCCCATCATCAAAACAAAACCCAATGAGGGAAATAATGTTTTTGTGATGCAAGGTAGTGATAATCTCTATCTCTAGAACAAACTCCTTCAAAACATCATCAGAAGGCTTTAAGATCTTAACAGCAAGTTCCTTGCCATCAGGAAGGCATCCTCTATAAACCCTACTACTTCCTCCTTTCCCAATCAAATTTTCTGAAATCACATAACAAACCATGTTAAAGAATAAACCACTTTTGGACAAATTGAACTCAAAAGAGTCAAACAAGTACTAGAGAAAATACACACACCAGGCAAGAAATTTGATGTTGCTGATACAAGTTCTTGGTACTTAAACAATCTGCAAGTCGATGAGTATTTCTCATGAAGACCCTCCAATTCTTTAGGAATGCTTCTTGAATTACGTTCAGGCGAATAAGCAGTCCCTATTTCAGCATCCACCGGAACAAGAGCGCCACTTTTGCTATCTAGAGCCAAAAATTGATCTTTATCTCGGTCATGATTTGCAGCATATGAAAGATTTCTAGAGGGTAACCGCATTGCCCACTGAACCACAGAGATCTGGCGCAACAATGATCTTTCAGTAGATTGCCTCTCTGATAAAATTGTTTTGTGTAGTAGAGGCCAACCTGGTTTCAACTCAGGTACAAGTACTATAGCCACAGAGTTATTCTCATTACTAACATCACCAGAAGACTCTTCTGTAGATGAGTCACAAGATGATTCTGGCAATGCTGGTGTTGAAGCAACAATAAAGCAACTCTTTTTTTCATTGACTTCTGTAGAATCCATAAAAACCTTAGCTAAGCTGTGATCTGAAATTTGACCACTACCCTCATCATTTAGTACTTTTGAACTCTTGCTGAGTGTCCAGTGAATCGAACCGAGCAACCCATTTCTTTGACCCAGATCAAATCCTGCAACAAACTCAATGACTCAGAACTCTACTATGTCAATGAGATTCACATCTCAATACAGAAAAAAAGGGCCGACCCAGTTCAAATACCCACTTCGTGACTGTATGGGGAGGGAATACTCTCAAAGAGACTGATTCGAACCCACGACCTGACACACTACGGCAAGCAAGCTTACCGCTGAGCCAAGCCGGCCCTTCACATCTCAATACAGAACAAGAAAAAAAAAAAAGTTGAAACCTTTTAACTCCACACGAGTTGCTGGTGAACCATCTCTCTTGAACACAACTTTCCCATTATTAACAGCAAGAACCCAACAATCCTTGGATAATTTCTTAGCACAGTACTTAGCTACCGAAGTTGAAGGCCGGATTTTATGAAGACCTCGAGGTGTTCCAACTATAACATGAGTTGCAGAATAAGCATTTGCTTCTCGAACCAGAATTGTCCTCACCGATGAACCGCGGCAAATTTTGAGCTTCAGATCAACCTGAATCATTTTCACCAAAAAAACTCACATTTTTTATATTATTATAAGCATTAAATTTCCTCAAAAATTAGGCTGAAACATAATTTGTAAATTGTGTAGATATTAAGATTCAGCAAGAGTAAGCGAGATGTTGAGAATCTCAACCTGTTTTAAATTGCAGAATCCTTCATAAACAGCAAGAACAGAGTCAAATGCTTTGACGACCGAAAACAGAGACGATTTTCCATCCCGGTTCACAATTTCTACGACAAGAAAAAGAAAATAGTCAAACTCAACTTCAACCCAAGAAAGAATTTTATTTATTTTTTTGAAAATCCAAAAAAGCAAAGCAGAAAGATCATCAATATCATGTCATGGGTTACCATCATTCCCAAGAACATGAAGAGCAAGCACAACATCACCAGGTTGAGCAATTTTGAACATAGCCCAAGTGAGCAACTCTCTGCTGTGAGAGTCCATCTTCACCCCCACTACCACCGTCCGGCCACCGGAGCTTCCGTCGGTGGCTTCTCCGGCGGTGCCCATTTGCAGGATTTTGATGTTGTTAGTAGTGTGTCACAATCGGAGTCCGTTGTCCTTTTGTTGTCGGTGATTGCAGTTCGTTGTAGACTGAGAACTATGCTCATATAGAGGTTGGAACTTGGAACAGAGTTTGGTTTAGTTTATGATGTTGTTCGGTTTGTTTGGTTTGGACAGTTTGGTTTTGAAGCTCGCGCACGCCAAAATGGAAAAGGAAAAGGACACAAATTTTAGAGTAAGAATATTACTCTAAAATTTTATTTAGTTAAGAAAAAAAAAAATTACCCTACCTAACCTTGTTTTTCGAGAATGGATACTTTTACAATTAAATTTTTCTACTGTTAATATAGGGTTTTATGTTGTAGGAAAAATGATTGTGTAATGTTATAGAGATTCGTTTTACGTGTCAGAGTTTTTTTGCGCCCACAAAATGTTATGAGTGTAAGAAAGTTTTTCTGGTCATGTTAAATGATAGATGATAAACTCATTAATTTATGGATTTTATAAGTGTTATGTTGTAGAAAAAATGATTGTGTTATGTTATAGAGATTCGTTTTGCATGCCGGAGTTTTTTTTTGCTGCGCGCCCCACAAAATGTTGTGAGTGCAGGGAAATTTGTGTGGATAAATGATAGATAATAAATCCTTAATTTATTATCACTCTAATATAACTAATACGTTAAACGTAGGGTTTTTTTTCTTCAGAATTTTTTTAATGATTGTCGGTTAAAAAATAGGATTCAACAGTAATTAAAGTAGTAGTAAGTTTTTTTACCAAAAAAAAAAAGTAGTAGTAAATTAGTAATAAAAAAATGAATAGTAAGCTTCTCTATTTTAATTTACCTTTTAGGTAAAGAAAGATTTTAATTTATTTCTATATGTATTAATACTATTCTCACACTGTAAAATTAATAAACTATTGTAAAACATTAAAATTAAATGTTAAATAAAGGAATGATAAATATTTTAATTTTAATTTTCAAACTTTAATATATTTTTAAATTTGATTGAATAATAAAAGAATTTTTTAGATTCTAATATTTCTAGGATTATGGAGAGAGTCTAGTCAATATCAAAGGAAATTAGATACAATCTTACTAAATTACTAACCATTGGCAGTTACGAATCTTACGATACTACGTTGACCGTATTCTGGGTATGATATATTGGCCAAAAAAATAATTATTAAATTACAAATTAAGCTAAAAGTTTTTTTTTCTCCTTATTAGTGTAAAATATAAAATGAAACAGAATAATAATATATTCTAACCTTTAGACTTTCGTATGTGGCTTTTTTTTAGCAAGATAATAACGAGCTTTAATGCCCCAGATTTTGACCACCGGGACCCTCCTGTGAAGGACATTAGACTTGAATCTCTTTCGTTAAAAATAAAAAAATAAAAAAGAAAAAAAAGAAAGAAAGAGAAAGAAAAAATATATATATATATATTGCAAGTTTGGAGCCTACAACGAAAGTGTGTTGCGTTAACATCATAGAATATTAACCTTTTACATAAAATCGGGTGAATAAATTACACGTACGAGGGGAAATTGGTAAATGAATATATCGAAACATATTATAACACGAATATTTCGCGTGTCAAATTGCATTCAAGGAATCACTTTTACTACGTTTTTTCTTGACTTGTCAATAACATCGTGCTTTTTTTTTTGGTAACATAATAACATCGTGCTTTAATTTGCTTTGCTTTCTATCTTTATCTTAACATCTTTTATCAATCTATATCAGTCCACGTTATTAATTAATTGACGCGATGTGGATTTTTTTTAAGTTCTGAACTCTAACGGCTCGAACACTAGAGATAGCATTTTTAATTTTATCTTCTCTTTATTCCATTAATATACGCCACAAGAGGAACTATTTTCATGTTTTTAAAGTTAATTAATAATGCACTTTGCAAAAGCAAAAAAATTCCATTAAGCTAAAATTTGTAATTGCAAAAATACATGAACATTGACCTTTCAAAAATTCTGACGTGTTGTGTTCGGCACTTATCGACATTCTTTGATTATCCGATACTCTTCGACACTCTAACAGGCATTGCAAAAACTCAACAAAAAAAAAATTAAAGGTCACGTTATGTTGTATTTTTAGTTCTAACTATTAATAGATTCATTGAATTACGATTACCATTTTATTGAATTTAATATAAATATTTATGATAACTTATATTTTTTTGAAAAATTAATTGATATTATAAGTTTAGCTTTATTTTTATTAAATTATTAAATATTAAATATAATCTACACTATATAAAGTAAAAATGTTATTTAATATCAAAACATATCATAACGTGTCAAAATCTAACATTTTTTTAGAATTAACATGACGGAATATCGTATCGTGTCGTATCCCGTATCGGTATAACTAGTAGATGAATACAATGTCTCCCTATTATTATTATTATTATTATTATTATTATTATTATTATTATTATTATTATTATTATTATTATTATTACGGATTAAGTCCTTTCATTTTTTCTCTTCCAAGACAAGTAATTTTTTTCTAAAAAGAAACAAACAAAAAAACTATGAATATCGTTAAGACTCAAGGGTACATAGTTATATATCGTATTAATTAGCGTATGAAGTTATAGCGACGTTAGTGGAATACTGCCTTTTGCAGATAAACAATATAATAAACATGGAGAATCTTGCACTTCCATGAATATACATGCTTTACGCGAGGGAAACGAATGTTTTCGTTATCATATGGCTTTTGTTTATAATTTCAGTTCTGCTCACGAGCAAAAACAATGTATTTGCGATTGCAAGAAAATACATGCCTTAGAGCCGTCAGGTTAATTTAACAATTGAAAATAATATTGTTTTTCTACGTTCAGTGAACATATAGATGTATAGTTTTTGTAGATATATCTTTATATATGTTGGATAAAGACGATGAGTTCGTGATTTGTTTTAAAAGAAATGTAATTTCAACGTCGGAATCTTATTATTCATTTTGAATCGGAAACCACCAAGGCACTTAACAGCCTGCTTTCTTTTTTAGTTATTACTATACATTAACGGGTAAACAAGAGACTAGTCTTACGTTAATTTTTCCTCCTTGCTAATTGTATATGACGAGAATTTATATTCGTGAAAATATATAACGAGGTATTCTATGTTTTGTTTGGCATTCAACCATTCGAAATTTCGTTCTTTTGTTTTGGGAATGTAACTATATTAAAATTTGGTAGATTTGTTCACCATATGGTCTTATCTAACTCAACTCGAACTAATATGGTAATTGATGAACGGATAAATAATATTAACCAAAAAAAAATCCGTATTTTTGCCTCAAATGTAAAGATATATAATATGTTTGGCAACATTTGGAGCATATTAGAGAATAATATAAATTATTAAAAAGTCATTACCCAACAGTTTAAGTTTTTGTGTGTTGAATTAATTTTTTTATAGTATTAGAGTGTCGGTATCATAGGTTCAATACCGCCCCACATTCAATTAATAATTAATAAAGTTTTATGAAGTTTCTTAATACAGGTAGGTGAGCTTATGTATTATCCACTCTTCAAGTATAGTGAGCTCTCGTGTGAGGGGCCATGTTAGAGAATAGTATATAAACCATTAAAAATCTCGTCCAACATGTAAAGAACCTTGGGATACACCACTCCAAAAGCTAGCTCAAAAGGTGGGAGTGCACAAGGCTTTATAAACCCCACATTAGTTGCTCATACAACCAATGTGAGACTATATATCTCAACACGCCCTCTCACACGAGAGCCCATTGGGAGAGTGGATAATGCAACAGGCCCAACCTATTTGTGCTAAGAAATTCCATAAGAGAAAGTGGGGGATGCCGAGGCTCTGATATCATATAAAGAACCTTGTGATACACCACCCCAAAAGCTAGCTCAAAGGGTGGGAGTGCCCAAGGCCTTATAAACCCCTCATTAGTTGCTCATACAACCAATGTAGGACTATATATCTCAACACAACAGTTTAAATTTTTGGGTTAAATTAATTCTTTAGATGAGTAAAGTTTGAACCCAAACTTGGTTCTAACTCCTTAAACGTAAAACCAAACATTAGTAAATCAAGTTAGTATGTCAAAAAAAAAAAAAGGTTAGTATGTGTATTTACCAATGTTATAAAAATTAGATCGACTTCGTCAGTTTGATCCAAAAATCGATGAATCAGTCGTATAATCAATCTGGTTTTTATATTGGATAAGTGGTATAATGGAATCGGTGTTAGTTGGCCGATTTTTATAAAAAGCGGTGACCCGACCCGGTTCATAAAAAAATAGTTTATTCTCATTCATCGATGATTTCTTTTTTTCAATCTCACACACAAATGTTTTTTTTTTTTTGAAATATTTAAGTGATCTATTACTTATTGACTTATATAGGTTAACTACCAACACTAATATTATCTTGATCATGCAATATACAAGTCATTTTGATTTGATTTATAGTTGGAGATGTCAACTAGTGAACCTGAAGCACCAGTATCATAAGTATTATATTTTTTATTGATCTTTTGGTGGACAATGATATGTAATTTATTGTGTTTCATATTACAATATTTGAAATTGGTATTTTTTTTATAATTGTTTAAGTATATTTATAATTTTTTAATATAAATTATAGATTTACATATATTTACCAAGTAATGCGGTGCACGGTTGAACCAGTCACTCAATACTTTGACCGATTCAACAACGAGGTTAGATTTAATAACATTGGTGTTTACAATTATATTTTTAACATCAGTTTTTTTTTTTTTTGGTAAAAACATTATTGTAGCTAACATTACAATCCAAGTAACATGCATTATGTCAAAATTATTTTAAAATAAATATTTCAAAAATAAATTAAATCACTCAAACTAACTTTTAACCAAAATCAATTCTTATAAAATTTCATCTAAGATTCAAGTTTATAAACTCTAATCCAAACATCTAGATAGCCTCATGACATATTTACATGAGAATATAGCAGCGAATAATAATAATAATAATAATAATAATAATAATAATAATAATAATAATAGCAATAAGAAAAGTTTTGATTATTTGCATAATAATAATAATAATAATAGCAATAAGAAAAGTTTTGATTATTTGCATATATATATATATATATATATAAGGGTTGTGCAGCAATCAAATACTTGTCATATATATATACTTGAAAGTATTAAATGTAGGAATCATAACCATACAAAAGATGAAAACATTAAATGTGGAGAATCATAACCATACACAGTGGCGGAGCCGGGCTCCATTTTGAGCCCAGACCAAAAATTTATGTGTATTTATTTTCTTAATTTTATTTAGTTCGTATCATAATTTATTTAAATTATATTAAATATAGAGCACTTGAAAAAATAGCACTAAGAAGAGTTATAATTTTATTAAATATTTTTTAATTTTACATAAAAGTATTATATTTTTTTATACGAGTAAAAATTGAACACATAATCTAATACAACTTATTCAAATCTTTCATCAAAAATATTTTAAGTTTTAGATAGGGCCAAATTACAAATTGTAGCCCGGACCAAATTATAATTTTAACCCGGACCAAATTATAATTAATTATATACAATAAGTACAATTTATTAAAATATAGTTCGGGCCGAGGCCACACCTTTCACGTACGTGACTCCGCCACTGACCATACACCTGTCGTTGTTGTATGTAAAACGGCTGCAAAAATGATTTTACTATATATATATATGAGGTAGGATCCTTTGACACCGATGTCAAATTTGAAATTTGACACCTCATCTGAGAGCAGTTAGATAAAAAAGATCAACGACTCTGATTTGTAAACATGTGATACCATTGATCTTTTTTGATTTAACGACTATCAGAACCGGTATATATATATTTGTAATTTTTTTTTTTTGGAGATATATTTGTAACTTTTTTAAATCACCCTTTAAAAGGAGATTCATTCTGAAAGTCTATGTCATACATAAAAATTAAAAATAAAAATGGTAAGGTTCTCGTGTTAGAAATTTATATGATTAGATGAAATTTGTGTGTTTATCTTTGTAACATCCCGGGCGCTGATGAGGGCGGGAAGTGGTCGCCAGTGCGAAAGGGCATGGACAAGGAGCGGCTCCTGGCAGGCTTCTAGGGACGGGGTACATGAATGAATCGAATCAACACACGAAAGAGAGGAATTCCAGAGACTGTGCTGGTATGAGACGGTACAGTTGGGAATGACTTATAAGAATTAATTGGTACTACCTATACTAACAAGATGCATATACTTTTCGATAGCCTGAAACGGAAGAACTCCGCATTTAAGTGTGCTTGACTTGGAGCAATTCATGGATGGGTTCCCTCCTGGGAAGTTTTCCCGGGAAGTGTGCGAGTGAGGACAAAACATGCTGAAAAGTCTCGTGTTAGTGTGTGGGGACAGTCGTTGATTCTTGCAAGTTGTCAGGCGTTACAAGTGGTATCAGAGTTAGGTCTCTCATCCAGTACGGTGTGGTTCGAGGACGAACCAGGCAGAAGCTGGTGGGCATGTAACATCCCGGGCGCTGATGAGGGCAGGGAGTGGTCGCCGGTGCGAAAAGGCATGGACAAGGGTTTGGGTACATGAATGAATCGAATCAACACCCGAAAGAGAGGGATTTCAGAGAATGTGTTGGTATGAGACAGTACAGTTGGGAATGGCTTATAAAAATTAATTGGTACTACCTATATTAACAAGATGCATCTACTTTTCGGTAGCCCGAAACGGAAGAACTCTGCAATTAAGCGTGCTTGACTTTGAGCAATTTAGGGATGAGTGACCTCCTGAAAAGTTTTCCCGGGAAGTGTACGAGTGAGGACAAAGCATGCTGAAAAGCAAGTTGCCAGGCGTTACAGTCTTCCTCATAAACAGAAGTTCTTTTAATTCAAATTATACTAATCTTTTATTTAAGTAAAACAACTTAATTTATTTGTAATCTTAATCAACTTAAATCTCTAAGTAAAACAAACCGGCACATCATTAAAGAAATATAAATATAACAATTACTTTAAACTTTTTTTTTTTGGAAAAATTACTTTAAACACTTTAAATATATGGATAGATTATTATACCCACCATTTTTTTTTGCTTACATTTGTCTACCATTTTAAAACATCATTATATCAGAATCTTAATTAATATTTATTTTTATCTCTCTTCTTAAGATTTTGATCTAACGGTGTTTGAGGGTGGTAAATAAAGGTAGGCAGAAAAAATAATAGATAAAATAACATATCTTTAAATATATAGTACATAAAATAAAATAAAACTCTTTGAAGTCAAAAAATTAAATTTAGAAGTAAACAGGTTTACAAAATTAAGATAAAAGAAAAATAAAATTTGACCGTATGCATGAAAAGACTTTATTTATAAAGACAAAATTTATTTTGGTAATCTTTACATCTTGCAGTGATTAATCTTCTATTGGTCGAGATATTTTGAGTTATATAAAAAAATAAAAATAAAATAGTGGGATTTCAATTTAGAGAGAGCGAAGGTGAAGAATGCGATGGAGGGTGAAGCGACAGTAAGGTTTACCAGCGATTCCGTGAAGCCTCTAATTAACGACCTAACCTTAACAACCCTTTCGCTGCCACGTTGTCATTTAAAATATCCTTCAACCGAATTTTAATCAAATGCATCCACGTGGCAAGTTATTTACATTTCGGTGTTCGCCAACAGCTAATTGTTGACACGTGTCATCCACAAACATTTTTAAAAAGTTGTTATGGTGACATCACATATTTATCAATACGGTGAAGTAGAGACATGCTAACTTGTTACGATGTGCATCTTTCGCCATAAAAAAGCTAAATTATCTATCATTTTAAATGATGTAAAGTTATGTTATTTTAAGACAGAGAAATAAATGGATAAAGGAGGAGAGAGTTGACAAAAAAATAAATGTATGGATCTCACCTCTTTATGAGAATGGAAGGATATAAGTTGTGTCATTTAAAAAGATAAATATTTTTTCCTATAAAAAATGTCATATTATTTAATCATAATCGCTGATCCATGATGATTTTCAAATGAATGGCTATGATCAAATAATATAATTACATGATATTTTTTCATATAAGAAAATTCTTACATGGTAATTTGGATAATAAATAAAGGCTTTAATAATTCTGTTGTTGCTACAAATCAAAAAATTTACAACAACATTTATTTTTAACAGATCCAGATCTGTATCTTGAAAAAAAATAAAATTATTTCAAGACTTGGTATAAATATATTTATTGTAACTTTTCTCTTCTGCAACAATAGTGAAAACGAAAATACCATGAATAAAAATCCAGCATGTCTTATCACATTTGATCCCAATGTGTTTATGAAATGTTGCCATGTTGCAGTGTCGTGACCGCCTCAACCACCTTCTCCCGTATAAATATCTCTATTGCATTATTCTCTCACGTTCTCAAATTTCACTCGGAATTTAAAATTTCTTGATTAGGAATTTCGAACATGTTGGGGGGATAAGTATAATTTGGAGGCTTATCTAAGAGCAAAATATGGTCACCATTTAGCTCCTCAACTCATGTTTTCTGGTCCTTCCAACAACAAGTAAATTTTTTTTTTTTTTAAAGAATGTAATTTTTGGAAAAAGAAATTCATCCAAATGGGTCCTTAATTTTTTTTTTCCTTTTTCTCTTTTATCATAATTTGTTTCCGTTATTTTACAGTGAGAAAATACTTGTATAATTTTTCTCTTTCTAATACGGAACAATTAATCTTTTCAATCCAATCAAACACATTATTTAACATGGCTTGACAATTCTAACCATAGATGAATGAATTGACAGTGATAAAATTTTAATTACCTATTTTAATATATTTTTCTCCTGTTCTCTTATTACTATAATTCACTTTTATATAATTAAAATTCTTTCATTGTGCACTTCAATTGATAATAAAAAACAAAAGTAAATATTCTTCCCAAATATTGATTAATGTTGTGCACCGACCCTATCAGGTTTCAAAGAGAAGATTGGTATTGGGGTGTACTTTAATTAATGCCCGTGGTGGTGCTTTTTTGATTTTAAAAAAAAAAGTGGTCTCACTGCTCACGACCACTCGTGCGGGTCAACCATCACATCACTTATGGATCACACATATGCACATACTGTGCAAGTATCCTAATTCCTAGCTACCTCTTCAATTGTACCCTGTTTTGCCTTTGTTGTTGGGGTTTTACCTTTTGCTCCGTGATCCCCACGATTAGTCTACAAGCAAAAGGACCGATTAACAAATTAAGACTCCCCATCACGTAACGGTGATTAAAATTTCATACTTCATCAAAAAAAATTTAAATATTATGTGAATAATATTATTTTTTAATATGTCAAATGGGCAAATTCATTAGACACTGCAACGAACTCAGTTTGCTGACATATCATGTTTTAGTGAACACCAAGTTCGTTACACGGGGTAGTGAACTTGGTTGAAATACATATTTCAACCAAGTTCGCTACCCAAAGTAGCGAATTTGATACTTTTTTTAAATTAGTACTTGTTATCCACTAAAAATGTGACACGTCTGCAAACTGAGTTCGCAACGGTGCCCAGGGAACTTGCCCACGTGATATATTGGGAAATAACATTGTTCGCGTGTCGTTTAGGTAAAAAACTTGATAAATAATGGCATTTTGATCAGTGTTCCCTAGATCACTTCATATTAATAATAATAAAAAAAAATACTTTGATTTTTGTTAAAATAAAAATGTATAAGACAATAAAAAAGGTATATTTTATATTACTGAAAAAATAGTGTAAATATTGGGAAAAAAGTAAAGGAATAGTATGACCGTGATTTTTATTATCCATTAAAATGGTTTATAACATTTTGTTCACAACATAAAAAATAAAATCAAATTAATATAAGGAAAAGTATTTCTCCAGAGCTCAAAATGACGTCATTTTGAGTTATAAGATTAAAACATTAAAATGATAAAGACTAATATAACTTTACAATATATTATAATTACAAAAATACCTTGATTTCTGTCCTAAAATGACGTCATTTTACACTCACTGGAGATATCACTGGAGATAATTTTATGTCCAGTGACTTGAGAGATACTTTACTCATTAATATAGTAACCCTTACCCTTTTATTATTCCAATTTTATTATCCTGATAATAATTCATAATTTTTTTTTTTTAATTTTCTGCAACACAACCTACGATATATATCCAACCATTGAAACAAAGTCTTTTTTTTTTTACACTAAAATTACTAAATACTAAAATCAAATGGATGAGATCTCCTATGGTAATTTTTTAGAAACGGAGAGTACGATGATCCCACTACAATAGATCACTGATAATTTTATAACTGCAGAATAACTATCCTCCATTTCCCTTGCAAGTTGCAATGGACTGTCGGTGGCTTATTATTATTATTTTTTGGAAAACAATCGGTGCCTTATTTATCACATGCCAATAGCATCACGAAAATATCTGGATGAAAAATATCAATAGCATTAAGGTGAACTTCAAAGATTCAAATATGAAATTGATTATTAATAAAAAAAAATAAAGTACAAGTATATGAGTAATGATGATACATATGGTGGGGACAAGATGAGTAATAGACCTGTTATAAAAAAAAAGAAAAAAAGATAAGTAATAGAATCATTTTCCTTAAGAGGACATAAATTCCTTGTATAATTATATTTAAAAACAACATTATACGAATATAACATAATTTTATACAATATTAAATGTTAAAAATTTATTTAAGATTATATTAATATTTCACGTAATATCATATACTAGTCACGAAAATAAATTTTCTACTTTTAAAAAAAATTCTCTCGTTAAATTTGTTTTTCCAAAGTAAAAAAATTATATTCATTATATATAGAACTGCAGCTTTGTGACTTATAAGTTGTAAAATAATTGGTTTTTGAAATAAAATAGAATAAATGGTGAATAATCCAAGATAAACGGGAAACTATTTAATGTGCTCTCATTGTACCAATATCTGGCCAATAAAAAAATAATATCAGTGCTAACATATTTTATGAGCAGATAGAGAAAATAAATAACTCTAATGGGAAAGATGCTCGACAACTGCCCTTGGTAGTTAGCATTCGAGCTTTTATGGAAAGAAATTTGATGACTGCTCTTTCTTTCACAAACAGAGAAGCTAATAGTTGTGCTGATTGGCTAGCAAAGGATGCTCTTTCCAAGCACCTTGGTGTCTACCTCCTTTTGAATCAACCGTCTGAGCTGCAAAATCTGTTGGAGAAAGATGTCCAGACCCCTGCTGGCCAACCATCTGTGTGGAATCCTGACTAAGACCTTTGTGTTGCTTCTTTATGTTTTTCTTTTCTGCTTTTTGTTTTGTTCTTTTTTGGTTCTGTTTCTGTTTTACTTTTTGTTGGGGCTTTGCCCCTTTTCTGTACCAAAAAAAAAAAAAAAGAGTTACAGGGTAGAGACTTGTTTTGTGTGTTTATTTTCTTTTTCCTTTTTTCATAAATTATGGGTCCCATGAAATATTGTGTCGATAGAAAACTTTATTATGTCATGTTAAAGGACAAATGAAAACCCCTATTTTCATAATCAGGAATCTTCATATATATATATATATATATATATATATATAGGAATTGATATTTTTTATGTTGTGTGGAGCCCATATGAAGTTATGTCTAGACAAGAGAGAGAAAAAAAAATTATATATGTGTAAGAGATAAAATTATCAAAAAATATTAATCTCATATATATATATATATATATATATATATATATATATATATATATATATATATATATATATATATGGGTAAAGCGATGAACAGTGACTGCATCTAAAGATTGATGTAGTCACACACTTTAACTATATCTTACGGTAAGACAGTTATAATATTAGAATTGTTTTTATCTCTTTTTCAAGAAATTTAATTATGTCTTACCGTAAAATATAATTATAATATTAAAACAATTTTTTTCCATAGTAACTTTTCAGAAATTTGCTAGGAAAGAGAAAAAAATAACTTTGAAATTATAATTATAATTATATCTTATTTATAAGACATATATAATGTAAAGAATTTTAACATTGTAATTGTGTCTTATTGGTAAGACATAGTGTAAAATATGTGTGTGGGGGGTTACAAAAGATCAAATAGTATTTGAATATTATAGGAAAAAATATTTAACTTAACACGTGTCAAATGACAAATATCGATGTGGTAACCATTACAAAATAATGTATTCATATTAACACATATCACCTCACATTTACATAATTTTTATAAATTTAAATGTTAATTATGCCACATACATTGTATATGAACAAATATTTGCTTACTTGATATGCAAGAAACTTAATCAAAATTATATACACATAACTTCTTTTGTATATAGAATTTACATTCTACCAGGTAAATCATTGATTGGGAAGATTAAAAAGGAAAAGAAAAAAAAAAAGTACATGCAGAAGATAAAGATTTTGTGAGTTTGCGACGTCACCGTTTTGAAATGGCTTCCTACC